>JAJLYF010000043.1:0-98526 GCA_030571655.1 Jamesozyma lodderae | reverse complement strand
ATATTAATTCTAAATCTCATCTCAAATACTTTCAGTATTTCTTTATCAATTATTAAGCATACCAAAGGCATATCTCTTACAGCAAAAATATAAAATATTATCCGATATAGTGTAACGGCTATCACATCACGCTTTCACCGTGGAGACCGGGGTTCGACTCCCCGTATCGGAGTTTGTTTTTAATTTTTATTTTTAGCAACCGAGATGTCATTTTATCTAGGATCAAGTACTTTCATTCTCTCTTCAAAAGTATACCTTTACATAGTCAATTACCCTGAATGTCGGGCGTGTTAAGCTAGTACTATTCGCCATTTAATTATTTCCTAGAGTTTTACCTTTATATTGATATATATATATATATATATATGCCAGACAAAATGATTAAATATTTAATGCTCATAATTTATATATACATTGGTTATAATTTTTCAAGAAAACAAAACCCAAAACTGGATGAAAACCGTCCTCCATTCATATTTACCAGTAATGGTCATTGAGATATACTTGAATAATTTAAATGATTCGGTATCATGTTTAAGAAGCGAACTGAAAATGCTTACCTTACTGTCTTTACTTATATGCTTTTAGAGTATTGCTTTCCCTTACACCGTTTTTATTTATTCGGATATTTTCCTCGGCTTTTTCTATAATTTACAATGTTGTTATTTGGGAATATTTATTGTGTATATTGAAACATCAAATGCTATTCTCATTAATCTGCAGTACAAAGAGATCTCAATGAAAATTCTATATTAATCAAATCTCTCCATATATCAAAATGAGCGCGTCTACCGGCCTTTTGTGCTAACGCAATTCTTCTGCTAATTGACAAGGAAGCAAATCTTCGTATCACATCAAAATCAAGCATTGGTTTCATAGAGGAACTGAGATTGTAAAACTCATTAGATAGCCTTTCCATTCTTGGGTTCAAACCACCCAATTGGCCTTCTTTGTCAATTAGCTGTTGTTGCATGACATATAGTCTTCTGTAGGAATCTTCTGGCAATGGCAATACCTTGAACAAGGACCCATCCACTTGGGCTCCAATTGCTTGATAAGAATTAACCTCTCTATTCGTTGATACCTGAAACTCTTCATTTTTTGGCAATATCGTCATACATGTGTTTGTTGAGTGCATATTAAAGCTCGTACAATGAACTAATCTTTGCCCAGACAATGAGTTCGGCTCATCTGGAGCATATTTTAAGACATGTAAAATATCATCTTTATCAGTTACGGCAAAATACAGATCGCCATTATTCACAAGAAACTCAAGTGCAGAAGTTTCAAATTTAGAAACACTTCTACCTAACTGAATCATCCTATATGGTTCAGCATCAAACCCGACAAATTGAAATCCTTGCATTGAATCACCGACAATAAAAAAATTACCGAAACTTTTGGAGTCTGAAACGTAAATTGGCACATCTAAAAACGCAACAGGAACAACCGAATTATCCTCTTGAGCGTCTCTTACCATTATTTTTTGGCTTTGACTAATGGCAAACCTACCGCTTAGTTCACAAACTGATGTTACAGCACCCCTGACATCCTCTTTGAAAAATTTTTCGAACTTAAAATTTGTGTCAGGCTTACCGGGTTCAGGAACGACCTCTATTATGTCATATATATGGAACGAACCTGTTGATGGTAAATCCTCAGTACCTACGTTGGCAATCCCTGCGACGACATATTCTCTCCTTCTCTTAGACCTGGAATCTAATTGAATTAGCATTGATTTGACATCGTTAACTAATGAATTTTCCTCCAGATCAACTTGATCTATGACGCTCCAGGTCTTTGGATTTATTAGCAAAATACCACTTTGAAAACCTTTTGCATGGGGAACACCTTCCATTGATCCTACAATAATTTCACCGTCTTCACTTTTTGGGCAATAATCTATCTGTTTGGAGTAAGATACAATATATAACTGCGATTTCTCATGATATGTAACATTTGTAAGAGTCATAAAATTTTGTAATGCATTGTTTATTTCTATAGTCCTCAATGGTAGTTTATTACCGTAGAATATATTTTCACTTTCAAGTGAGTAGACTCTAGCGTTTTTGATATCATCGACACACATAACTGATTTTTTACCCCAGCTTGTCATTGAAACTAACGGAATGTTAGCAAATTTAAAAATTCTTGGAACTGAGACATCCTCTTTGATTATTATATAAGGAACACTCCCCGTTATGAAAATAGTCGAATAGCCTTTATAATCTGGAATATAATGCATAATTCTTTCGATAGAACTAACACCTTTTGCATATGCATTATCGGGTGCACCAGTTATTGCCAGGTTGTTTCTTGTCGCACTCTTATAAAACCTGCTATGTCTTTGTGCAGATTTTCTATATTGATAGACTTCCCCTCCAAATGTAAGAATTGTTAGGTATTCTTCCTTTTGATTATGACCTAATTTGTTTATCATAACTTGCTTGATATATGGATCAGGAACTACCTCCTCAGGCAGTTGATAGGAACTAATATAAAGTTTTTCCTTCAAATCATCAACGCCATTTAGTTGGAAGATACGATCACTATGTTGTCTCGTGAAAAAGACAATTTGATTATCGGCTGTTACGAAAGTAAAGAGAAGCTGTTCCTCATCTTGGTCATCCAAATTTTGCAAAAATTCATTACACATGTTACTCTTCAAGATAACACCCGAAGTGATAACCATTTCTTTTAGTATCTCGGGTAAATCTACTTTCAGTAATTTTTTCTTGTGCTTACTATCCAACTCATAAATCTTAATATCACCTCTTGATACTGTTATTAAGATATAAGGATCCATTACGGAGACATGAACCACTTCGTAATCAAATTTAATAGAAGTTAATCTACGAAAATTTGTATCATAAAGGTATAAATTATTAGTTGTAACTTGGACAATTCTTTTATCAGCACCAAACATTGCAATAAAAACCGTTGTAGCGTCTCTTCTAAGACGACCCTCTTTATGTTGTGAAAAATTGTTATTAATTTCATATATATCACTCTTTGACTTGTTTGAATCCGTGGTAATTAAATATTTATCTTTGTTTTTGAATTTCAAGTTCCAAATCTGTGTTATACTGATAAACTTCAATGCCAATTCAACTTCCGGTTGTACACTTGGCTGCACTTCCACTAAATGTGATCCATCACCATTTCCGACTGTACCTACTATTGATAGTTCCTTTTTGTTTGGGTTTGGCAAACCTTTGATGTCATCCTCGATCGAAGTCGCTTTACCGACGGCAATAGAAGTAAGCGGTCCAATATTTTTCAAAGATGACAATAATTCAATATCAAAAGGTTCCACAGTTTCAATTATTTCTTCAGTTTTACCATTAGAATTAGTCTTATAATTAAGATCATCCGAGTATAAATCATCCTCATCATCGTCGTCATATAAATCATCCTCTGTCAATTTTTTTGGTTCTTCTGCGAATCCTGCATGCGTTCTCCTAGTTTCAATTGCAGATTTCATATTATTTAGTCTCACCACAAATGAATCACCAGATAGGAAACCAATAAAAAGATCCAAATTAACGTTTGAATTATTTGCATTTAGCCTAGTAATACATGTTGCATTTTCATTATTTACAAAAATGTTATTAACAATCGGTAATGTTACAATATCAAATTTGGTTAAGAGTCTACCTTCAAATTCCATTTGGATATAGTATAGATTTGATTGTTCATCCATTAATAATAGCAGATCATTCTTATCATTTGAATTTTCTTCAGATGGAGGTGACCAATAATGTCTTATTGAACCTGAGTTGAAAATAATTTCTAGTTTGGTATTTTCGACAATTCTTGCCTTTGTTAAAGTCTTATCACTAAATGAATTTAACAAAATCACACTTTGTAAGACACCAGTGTTATCAATATAAGCCAATTCGTTCGCCCCGGCAATGATACAACCGTTGGATACCGGTATCATTTTGAACCAACTCCATGGTAAGTCTCGTAGTTTGGCTATCAAAATAGGATTTATCTTCGACGAACTTTCATCGCATGTCATTTCTAAACTCAAAATCATGAAACACGTAGGCAATTTGTTTAGCTTTAAATTACCAACCCAAGTTAAATTAGGTTGATATATGACTGCTATTGTAGGTTTAGAAAAATTATGTAAAAATTGAATGTCAATTATATTCTGAACATCAGTGTGCAAATCCTTTGCAGTAATTGTTGAACTCGGATATGCAATTTTTGGGGAATTTTTCAGCTTTGTTTTTTTATGTGCAGGACCATCTTCCAGCATATCCATATTAATGTCATCAATTTCACTAGGAATTAGCGGCAATAATGCTAAATTATCATTATTGAACATTAGTACGCATCTATTCGACGAGTCAAACCTCAATTGAGAGTTCTTCGCGAGCTCAACCAAAGAATTTTTCCTCCATTTTTCTTCATAATAATGTAAACTGATAGTCTCGAGAGTATTGTCTTCTGCATCAAACTTTAAAAGAGATACCTTTGCAATTCCTGTACATATAAGTAAACAATCTAAAGACGAATTGTTAACTGGAACTAGAGCAGCATCATTGATCTTTCCACTAAATGCAAATTCATTAGTTAAATGCAAAGAACCATCGTCCTTTGCAGCTCTGTAAATGGAGAGTATATTTGTTCGTACGATAAGCAACTCTTGATATGCGTCTGTGGTGAAATGACCTGTTAAACTGTGGGAAACCACAGAGGCATCAAGTATATTCTCGTAAATATTCATTGGATCACCTTACAATCTCATTAATAGACGAGTTATTCGCCTCCTCTAATCTACGGTTCCTCTTAATTAATGTATCCTTCCTTCTTTGTCAAGCTTTTTTTCATCCAATTTATCAATTTTGATTTTTCCATTTTAATGCACGTGACAAAGCACACTGTTTCCTGGCGGAAAAAGTAAAGATCTGAATTTTTCACTTTTTTTGCTGAATAAGTAAAACATCGATATATTAAATTATGTCATATTTAGAACTGTAAAACAGATTGAACATATTTGTTGATAGCAGAGACAGCTTCATTTTGAACTTTTTGCAAGACAAGCTATTAGCAGTATATAAACTGAAATTGACAAATGACTGAAACAAAGAAATATACGATAGTAATTAAATTAGGCTCATCTTCTTTGGTCGATGAGAAAACTAAGGAGCCAAAGTTAGCAATCATGTCTCTAATTGTGGAAACTGTTGTCAGGTTGAGAAGGGCAGGCCACCGAGTTATTATTGTCTCCAGTGGTGGTATCGCTATCGGTTTGAGAATAATGAACCTGGAGAAAAGACCAAAACATCTATCTGAAGTACAAGCCATCGCCGCCATCGGCCAAGGGAGATTGATCGGAAGATGGGATCTGTTGTTCTCACAATTTGGTCAAAGAATTGCTCAAATCTTGATTACTAGAAATGATATTGTTGATTGGACTCAATTTAAGAACGCACAAAATACAATTAATGAATTATTAAATATGGGAGTTGTTCCAATTGTTAACGAAAATGATACCCTATCCATAAGTGAGATCAAATTCGGTGATAATGACACTTTATCTGCTATTACATCTGCCTTAATTGGTGCCGATTACTTGTTCCTATTAACTGACGTCGACTGTCTGTACACGGATAACCCAAGAACCAACCCTGACGCTAAACCAATTTTAATCATTCCAGATTTGAGCAAAGGTTTACCAGGTGTAAATACATCTGGTGGATCAGGTTCTGATGTAGGTACTGGTGGTATGACGACCAAATTAATTGCTGCCGATTTGGCTACAAATGCTGGTGTCCATACAATTATTATGAAAAGTACGGTTCCTGCTAATATTTATAAGATTGTCGAATATATGCAAAGTATGGATCTAGAAAATGGTGATAAACCAGTATTTGAAGGTGATTTGTTAGACTTGCAAACAACTGAATTAAAAAGACTGCAAAAACTAGATGTTCCATTACATACCAAGTTTCTTGCTAACGATAATCAACACCATTTGAAAAATAGAGAATTTTGGATTTTGCATGGTCTTGTAACACATGGTGCGATTATCATCGACCAAGGTGCTTACAATGCATTGACTAGAAAAAATAAAGCTGGGCTGTTACCAGCAGGTGTTATTGATGTTGAAAACTCATTCCATGAAGCTGAGTGTGTTGAAATTAAAGTAGGTAAAAGATTACCAAATGGTGAACTAGATACTAACGTCCCACTACAAGTTGTTGGTAGAGCAAGATGTAATTATACGAGTTCCGAAATCTCAAAGATCAAGGGTTTGCAAAGTCAAGATATCGAAGATGTTTTAGGTTATTGTGATGGTGAATATATTGCTCACAGAGAAAATTTAGCTTTCCCACCTCGTTTATGATTCAAAAGTTTCTACTGCCATGACAGTTGAAACACTGATAATATGTCCTTTCAATAAAAAAGATTATTTGTTTATTTATGCCTTATATATATTTTTGCAGTTTTTAATTCCATCTTATGTTTTCCAAAGAAAGGCTGGTCGAATGAAAGACATATATATATATATATATATAAGTTTAGTTCGCTGGCTGAGATGAGTGGTGTCTCTAAAATTATTGATGACGAAAAGTGTTTTTATTACAGTGCGATTCTATAAACGATATATACTTAAATATTTTAACCAAAAATTTGGATATTATCATTTTTGATAGCATCCAATTCAGCTTGTCTTTCATCATCAGATACATTTTCTGTTTCTTCTTCCATTTCTTCGTCCTCATTGAAGTTAATTTTCTGGCCTAATAAACCGGCAAAAAATTCATCAATTTGCTCATCTGACCATTTATAACCAGCGTTAATTGGTGCTTCAAAATTTGCAATTGGTTCTTGAATAGTGTAATTTAACTTTCTACCTTTTGAGGCCTTTGTATCTATATTTTTCTTAAGTTTATTGTTAGAACGTGATACTGTCACAATATTACTGGTACCTTGCAAACTACTCGTGTTAGAAATTTTCTTATCTATTAAATCATTTAATAGTACACGGTAAAAATCTTCATCATCAAAAATGTATGGATTTTCTGATGTATCAACAATACTGTTGTCTTTCCTCCTTGGATCGTAATTCTTTGGAATATCTTCGTTGGCGTTATCCTCATCATCATCCATTGCGTTTTCTGCTGGTATGTTACTTAGTTCTTTTAATTTACCTGACTTGAAATCGTCTTGAAAGTTTAGCGGTATAATATTTCTTCTATTCAATCTTGTACGTTTGATTAATCTTGTCAAATCTGCCAATTGATTTTCAACCTGGACGTCAGCTGGTTGGTTAATAGCTTTAAATTTATTCGATGATAATGCTGTGCTACCTGAGGCTGCAGCAATTTTTGTTGCCCATTTACTTAATACAGCACCTCTGTATTCTCTTAATTCTTTATCTAATTTCTCATTTTCCTTTTGTATATCATCAAATGATCTTTTCGTTTTATTTGCTACTTTCTTATCACTTTGGACTGATTGTGTTATATGATCACCAGATTGAAATTCATTTCTAAAGTCTAACAATTGACTAAAGACGGATTTTAGTAACTCTGTATTCTTCTTTAGTAATTTTTTATTTTCTGAAGATTCTTTGATGTATTGATCCCATGAATCTGTAGACAAAGGTAAACCGTTTGCAGCATTTAATGCCTTTTGTAACTTAATTCTTACGTCAATGATGTTATCGAATATTTTTGATTGCTCTAGAATGGAGTAACCCTTTGCAGCATCATGTTTGGTAGTTTGTGATAGTTCATTTAATGCAGAGTTGGCTTCTTGTTGTACTAATTTAGTTAAATGTTCTCTTTTAATTTTGGCTTCATCCATTTCCTCATCCTCTTCCTCGTCTTCGTCATCCTCTTCTTCAATGATCTCATCTTCAGAATCAGTTTTGAAAAATAGTGCATCACTTTCTTCCTCTTCTTCATCATTGGATTGTGAACCGGAATCAGAAGATTCTTCATGTTCTGGCTCTGTATTGGCGTTATCAAACAAATCCTTTCTGGAACCTTTCGTACCCTGATACTTATTAGTATCAATTTGCAAGTCATCTGCATCCTTTCTCAATTTGGACTTACCAACTTTCAAGTAGTGTGCTTTCTTCAATGCTTCATCTTGCTCATCGACATCACTGACGTCACTATCTTCGCCATTAATGTCTTTATGCTCAAAGACTGCACGCTCACTGTCTTCGATGTCGAAATCTTGGTTGATTGGTCTGTTTGCAATCTCTGAAATTTGTTCTGATAGGGATTTAGCCATGTTGTTAGTCTTTCTTATCCTCCGTATCTCGTAACTGACACTATTAATCAGTTACTCTTTAATATTCGTTATTACACTAACTTATAATATACAAATAATTGCAAGCTCATCGCCAAAATTTTCATCAAAAAAATAAAAAAAATTTTCAGAATAAAATAGCAGTTTCCTAATTCGGACCTTGTTTCCCGTTTTGGATGAATTCCATATATAGAAAGAGTTTCCCAAAAGGGCAAATGGAGTAAAGGATAGAGTAATGTTTCTAAATTTATATACCATTCACTCTGCTGGATAGACAGACAACTATTCAATACTTGGATCTTCTCTCTTATATGAATAGAAGAAAGAAACTGCGTTTCACGTGACTTCCCGCCAATTACATGTAAATGTTCCGTTCTCGCTTCGGTGATTTTTTAGTTTGTCACCCTTTGATATTACAGTTTTTATAATAGTGAGAAGAAACAGTTATATATAACGATCTGTTATATGGGAAGCAAAAGTTGTTTACTGTTGCAATTCATAGATATCACAAAGATAGATAGATAGAAACAGAATTTTTAACGTCCATACAAGTTTTTTTTTATATACCGATAATGTTTAGAAGACAGTTTATTCGTTTTGCTAGTTCTGGGGGTAAAGGTGCCACATTGAGATTATATGGCGTTGATGGTACTTATGCAACTGCATTATTCAATGTTGCCGCCAAGGACTCCAAAATTGGTCAAGTTTCTTCGGCTTTGAATGGATTAAATGATTTATTAAAGCAAGATGCTAAATTGAAATCGATTTTCCATAACCCAGCTTTATCATTAAAGGGCAGAAAGATTGTTGTAGATACTGTTGTTCAAGCAAACAAGAATCCACTAGATAAGGATGTTGTTAATTTCTTAAATGTATTGGCTGAAAATAACAGATTGGATCTATTTGCCAAAATCACAGAAAATTATGAAAAATTAAATGATAATTACAACGGTGTAGTCAATGCTACCGTTACTAGTGTTGAACCATTAGATAACAGATCATTCAGAAGAATTGAAAAAGCATTAACTGTTTCTAAGTTTGTCGGAGGAGGTAAGACATTGAAATTAACTAACGAAGTTAAGCCTGAAATTGAAGGTGGTTTAATTGTGGAGATTGAAGATAAAACTGTTGATCTAAGTGTTGCCACTAGAATTCAAAAATTGAATAAGGTCTTGGAAGAAACTATCTAGATTACCTCAATTCCTTTTTCGTAATTCTATAACTATATAAATATATATATTCTCGATAAGCACAAAAAACGAACAAACAAAATATAAGAAATGATTTTTTAATTTAGTACTAATAGAATTTGCATTTTATTTACAGGTGCATGTGTGATATATACGGGTATATACTATGTTTCGATCGTCATTTATATTAAATCTTTACTGGCCTCCTCATCGTTCTTGAATTTGGCTAAACTCTTTAACCCCAACTCTTTTAACAACGCACTCTCTTCTCTAAACGTATTACAAGATCTGTCCATGATTTGATGCTTTACATGAGGCAACTCTGTGGTCCAATATTTTTCTAAATCACCCATTCTCCATGGATCTTCCCAATATGCTGTAATTTCTGCTTCAGGATTAGATCCACCATCTAGTTTTAGTAATGATTCCTTCAAGTCAGCAACTGCCTCTTGAGCAAACGTAGGTCTAAAATGACCACTATACCAAACTCTACCCCATTCATTCTTCTTTCTGAATTTATCATTATCCTTTGCATATAGTACGTCACGTAGATATCTTAATCTCGATAAATTTTGAAATAATTGTACGGATTTCGTATAATCTGGCAAATCAACTACACACATACACTTCCACAAATCCCTTCTAGTCGATGGTTTCTTATTGTCCCAATTCGGCCTCACAAACTGGTTATTAATAGCTCTTTGTGATATCAAAGGTAATTGCGAATAAAGGACTTGTCCCTTTTCCAAATTTCTAAAGAGATAAACATGGGGCGGAGAGCCATGTGATTCTAACCATTTGGCAGTACGAAACCTTGAAATACCTTTATTAACTACCGATGTTTTCGACATTGATGACTTAGAAACACTTTTAAATTCAATATATCTTCCTCTGTCTACACAATCCTTTCTCTCTTTGCCAGTAACCAGTTTTATTATCCATGCAATTTGTTTCACGAATGGAAAACTAAGGCGCCGTTAACAGTGATGCTGGAACAAAGTTCATCTCTCTTTTGTTATTAAAGTTTGCATGCATGTATAAAATGAATTAATTTATTATGCCTACTTGAGTGGTTTGCATTTGATAATCCTTAGAACACGAGTTCCGTGCTTAAGATTCGAGGAAACCGTTCTGAGCTTGGTAAACTACTAAAAAGGGAACGAGACTACATATATCATGAATAGAAATTCAAGGAATTCAAATGTTTATTACCTTCCTGTGGGGCTAACCGATTTCCAGAAAGATCTTATTGAAATCTTAATATCGCTACATGCAAAGAGTTTCCTTGAAGAAGTGAATCCTGACGAATTACCAAATTTAATTGCATTAAGTCCCGAAGAGGATTCTGTCAAAGAAGAAGTGACGTCAAAGACAGTGCATCATAATTACCCAAGTTACACTTCTAGACAACTCACATATCTTTTCAATACGCATATAAGGGCTGTGGCTAATCATCCATGTTTGTTAGTGGATCATTACATGCCCAGACAATTTTTGAGAATGGAACCTACCGAACAATTAATTAGTTCCAGTGATAAATTCCAAATTCTGCAGCATTTATTGTCTGTACTCGTTAACAAAAATAAAGATGGGAAAGAGAATAATGAAGGACCATGTTTAAAAATTGCATTAATTTCTCATAGTATCAAAGAACTAGACCTTTTGGAAGGGTTGATTTTGGGTAAAAATTTCAAATTGAAACGATTATCTGGAATTACTCTTTACGACGAGAGACATAATTTTTTAAAAGATGTAGAGAGGAGGTATCAGTACGAAACGATGAATTCTAGACGATTATCTACAAGATACGTTAATCAAAATCAAAATAATCACAACAATATTCTTAACAGCGGTAATAATGACGATGAATCTAGTAAAGATTCAAGTCCATCAGTACCAGGTAGTTGCCTTCATTCGGGGTCAAATTCAGGTTCATCATCTTCTTCATCTACGACTTACTCAGGCTACCCTAGAGATGATTATGACTATTCCATGAAACATAATTTCAAGAAACGGAAGATTGATAATAGAAACTGGCTATTTCTCACCACAACTACTCATCTTAAACACGAACCAACTTTACTAGATCCATTTAAAGTAGACCTTATAATTAGTTTCGATCCTATGTTGAGCCCAAAATTACCTGCAATTGAAAACATCAATAAATCTCATTTTCAATACACACAAGGAAAAGCTAAAAGTGCTTTCAAGGTACCAATTATCAAATTATTAGTTAAAGATTCACCAGATCACTTTTTATTGCAACATAATATTATTGAAGAGACTAATGATGAAGAAGAGTACAAAAATATGACTGACTCTATTCTTCATTTTTTAAAATCCAGGTTAGAAACAACAAAGACTGCTACCGATAATTACATTCAATATGAAAAATTCATAGAATCAATTTTCTCTAAGCGGGAAAGTGCGACGGATTATACTTTCCCAAAGATTGAGTTACATGAAATAGAAAAGAAAGACAATAATGATATTTCTGGTTATCTAGTACCGAATCTGACACAATTAAAATATTCCGAGAATAAAATGCCAGTGTCTTTGCAAGATTTCAATATCAAATCTTTTCAAACGGAATTAATGAAAAAGACAATAAAAAGATTAAATGATATCGATATGACACTAATGGAAAATGACAAGATGTTGTATAATAAGAGAATTGATGAAACAATGCGACAAAATAAGTTGGATGAACTAAAAGCTGAAATTGGAAAAACCTTTAAGAGGAAACAAGACATGGAGAAGGATAAAATCGATGCCGAGAAAAGATTTGAAAGAATTACTACTGAATCGATTAAATTGAAAGAAAAATATGGTATGCTTAAAAAGAAACATGATGACTTAGACCAGTTATCTAAAGAAACACCCGAAGACAAGACATTGTACAATGAATATGATGAACTAGTCCAGGAAAAGGCTAATACGTTGAAAGAAGTAATTGCAACCAACAAACCGCAGATATCTATGAATGATGAATTAAGAAATAAGTATCAGCTGGAATCTACAAACGCTGCAAGTGAATCGACAACGCTAGAGCAATTAAAGAAAGAATATGATATTTTAAAGAAGGAAAAAGAAGGTGTTATAGGTTCAACGCTAAATGTCAAAAGTATAGTGAAATTGGAGGAAAAATTACTTGCTGAATTTGAATTCGTGAAACGCAAGAACGATTTTTTGCAAGATTATATTGAGAAAATGACTCGAAATTACAAACTGAAAATTAATAACCAGGGCAGTAACAAGTTTAATGGAAATGGTACTGACAATGGGCACCATCGAAATTCAAACCATGAATACGGTAATAATAGTACTCATAGTAACAATGATGATGGAAACAATAGTGGAAATCATACAGGCAGTAACGGAGGTAGTAATAATTCTTCAACGAATGGACGATACAGAAGTACAAGGTCAAGTGCTCCAACTTATGTATAACTTAGTTATTCTAATAAATGTAATAGTAAAGAAAACTTCATTTTAGTCTTGTCCGCGGAAAACAAAAAGTAGGGCACATTTGCAGTTGTAGGGTTAGCCCCTACAAAGTTTTAACAGCATATTTAGGGCCACATTCAATTATTAGATTCTTAAACGTAACACTATTATGTTTTCTCGAGAAGCACAAAGAGAAAAAGATTGACGTTAGGGGATGCATATTAGGGCTAGATAATTTTTTTTGTGACCCCCGGTACAATTACTACAGTTAGCCCTTTTAATCACCGCAGCGTTTATTTCCGAAATATCTACATGGATTTTTCAATATTTCATAATGCAGAGGGATTTCATTCATGAAAACTTTCGATTAGTAACATATGTCAAGATACTTATTCTTTGCTGAAACGATCGAGGGGAATTAAAAAAGCATATAAGTAATGACGTATGACAATTGTACAATTTTAGAGGCATGGAAACAAGGTCTTCATAATTCAGCATATCTATCCCAATTACTATCCTCAATTGAAGTCAATGAATCTAAGATCACCCCACATACATTGTACATATATTTAGTCTATTATTTGAAGCACCAGCCATGGGACTTACAATTAAGGGACGTTGTGTTGCTTATTTTTTTATATAAGCTTATTACACCAATACTTTACAATTTTAAAGTTTATGGGATACTAGGTTACCCAAGACGCTTAGCTCAGAATTTCACTCGCTGTGCATTTCAATGGTTCCTGAATTCAAGATTCGCTCGTAGTAAAGTTGATGCTGAGGTTTCCAAAGTAACATTATCAATCGAACATGATATGATAAGAAACAACTCTGAATTACTCGACTTCCCAACGTTACCAACACAGGGATTGTCCGATACGAAGGTTATTACTGAATTGGATCGTCTACAGACTATTTTACCCCATACAGACTGGCAACAAGGGAAAGTCAGTGGTGCTGTTTACCATGGTGGTTCCAAGTTAATACATTTACAAAGTGAAGCATTTGAAAAATATTGTGTTGCCAATCAATTACATCCTGATGTATTTCCTGCTGTAAGAAAAATGGAAGCTGAAGTAGTCTCAATGGTATTGGATATGTTCCATGCTCCAATCTCTGAAGGCGCCTGTGGTACTACTACATCTGGTGGTACCGAATCATTATTGTTAGCATGTTTAAGTGCAAAGATGTATGGTTTAAGACATAGAGGAATTACAAAACCAGAGATGATTGTTCCTGTCACTGCACATGCAGGGTTTAATAAAGCTGCTTATTATTTTGGTATTAAAATGCATCACGTTGATTTGGATCCGGTTACTTATAAAGTTGATTTAACGAAAATGGAAAAGTTCATAAATAAAAATACAGTGTTATTAGTTGGATCTGTTCCAAATTTTCCTCATGGTATCGATGATGACGTTATTGGATTAGGTAAACTAGCCGAAAAGTATAACATTCCGTTACATATCGATTGTTGTTTAGGTTCATTTATTGTTGCTTTTATGGAGAAAGCAGGATTTAAAAATATTCCAATTTTCGATTTCCGAGTCAAAGGTGTGACATCTATTTCATGTGATACCCATAAATACGGGTTTGCACCAAAGGGATCCTCAATTATCATGTATCGTAATCAAGAATTAAGAAAGAGTCAATATTTTATTGAATGTGATTGGGTTGGTGGTCTGTATGGTTCACCTACTTTAGCCGGATCAAGACCTGGAGCTTTAGTTGTTGGATGTTGGGCCACTATGGTGAATATTGGTGAAGACGGTTACATCGAATCGTGTAGATCTATTATCAATGCTGCAAGAAAATTAAGATCATATATCGAGACCCATTTATCACATGCGTTAAAAATCATTGGTGATCCAAAATTTTCTGTCATTGGGTTCACATCAGACATTATTGACGTGTACGAACTTTCCGATAGGTTATCCAAGAAAGGTTGGCAATTAAGTACGTTACAGAAACCAGCTGCATTACATCTTGCAGTGACAAGATTAAGTGTAGAATCAATTGACACCTTGTGTGAACTATTGACCGAAATAGTAGAAGATATGTTAAAGGATCCAAATGCTAAACCATCCAGTGACAGTACAAGTGCATTGTATGGTATAGCTGGTAGCGTCAAGACTGCAGGTGTCGCTGACAGATTAATAGTTGGTTTCCTGGACACTTTGTTCAAATTGAACCCAGACGATGCATCTTCTTCATCCAAGTAGTTTATATAACATAATATATGTATATAGAGGCGCCCCTAAATCCGCGTTCTTTTTTTCGACTTAGAAAATGCCGAAGAAACCGAAAGGGGCGGTGGTGATCTATTTTTAGATCAAGTAATAAATGCTTACATGATTAATGAATAATATAGTAAAGAAATACAACAATGCAAAAGAGAAAGAGTGAAAGAGAGTGGCATTGTTGCTGTACGATCTAACAAAATAGCCTGGATTCTATTGTTACTTTTAAACGGTTTTTGGTTGTAAAATAAGCGATTCTGTTCTGAAAAAGTATAATGTATCGATTCTTAACTCCTTGATTTCATAAAACCCTTTTTTTTTTCCACTTTTCATATAAATATCCCATTCTATATATCATTTGCCACCATTTTAAGTGTAGAACGTCTTTAGGGGAAAACAATTGTATTATAATACTCCAGAGTTCGTTCATCTTTAAGACATTAATTTCAGAATATAATATCCATTCTACTTCATTAACTCCAAAATCCCTAAAACCTTCCACTCCCTTTTATATATTATAAAGAATTATATATCTATACAATTTGAACTGCATTGCTAACATCATAGACTACAATATTTGAGAAAACTACTACTTTTATTCATATTTGTTAGTAATACTTATTTCTTACCCTGATTCGAATACCTTATTTAAAACAAATCACACACCGTTTTTAAATTTTTTTTTTTTATTAAGGAAAAAAAAAGAGAAGAAGAAGCAAGGAAGTAAGAGGCAAAAAAAAAAAAATAGATTAAAAACTATTCTCAAAGTGCGTTTTGAAGATCAATACCGTACATATATTGTGTTAGTTTTCCATTCAATCATTTCATTGTGAGCTGATCAAAATTTCCATCTTTACTTAGTATTTGATAGAGGACCCCATCGGTATAACAATTCTATTTTTTTTTTTTTTTCACTCCTTATATCAATAGAAAAATTAATATAATCATAGATCTTTTCGGATAAATTGTTGGCAGATATGTCTAATACTAATAACAATCCAAACTATCAGAGATCTCAAAATCAAAGTAATGTGTATGTGACTGCTTCAGGAGGTGGTAAAAATGCTCCGAAACAAATTCATGTCGCTCATAGAAGATCTCAGAGTGAATTGACTAATCTAATGATTGAACAATTCACTCTACAGAAACAACTAGAAATTGTTCAACAACAGCAACAACAATTATTAGCTCAACAACAACAATTAGCAAAACAAACTGGAAATTTTATGAATAATTCAAATTCCGGTCAAATGGGAAATCAAACTTTTGTTCCACCAAATCCACATTATACTAATTCACCAAATATTACAAATAATAACAATTCTGGAGGTAACAAAAGTAGATCACATTCAAGAAATAATTCCGGTTACTATCGAAATTCCAATAATAACAATAATAGCGGTAGCAATAATTACTACGATAACACCAATAATACAAATAACAATAATAACTTGAATCCAAATATTCATAGAAGAACGGGTTCTCAATCATCTGTTTACGGCCATTCAAGAAGACATTCCTTAGGTTTGAATGAAGCCAAGAAAGCGGCCGCTGAAGAACAAGCAAAAAGGGTCGCTGTTCCTAACTCTTCCAACATTGATACTACTTCAATATCTAGTTCTAGTGCGGGGGTTAGTGTTAAGATAGAAGATACTTCATCACCAGATACACCAGTATCATCTGAACAATCCTCATTTAAGTTCCCACCTACTCCAACTAGTCAATCTGTTCAATTAGAACAAACACAAGGACAAGCACAAAACCAAGGTCATCGTCACTCCAATTCTAATTTGGCTCCTTCATCATTCAAATTTCCTGCTACTATTGTTACAACTCCAACTCCAAACAAAGAGGGTACTACAAACGATGACGACGATTTCATCCCAACTTCCTCTACTCATCGTCGTTCAAGAACAAGAAATAATGAATTTTCACCAGGTATTAATTCGAATTGGAGAAGTCAATCCCAACAGCAATCACCATTTCGTCATAATAAGTCGTCTTCAAGAGATTACAACAACAACAACAACACTAATACCACTAATTCATTTACTGCTTTAGAACCACCACCATTTTTCCAAGGTCACAAGCACCGTACTTCGAATTCATCTGCTCATAGTTTTTCATCTACTGGTGGTGGTAACGGTAACAATAATTCAAATACTCGTAAATCATTATTTGCCCCTTACTTACCACAAGCAAACATCCCTCAGTTAATTCAGGAGGGTAGATTAGTTGCTGGTATTTTACGTGTTAACAAGAAAAATAGATCAGATGCTTGGGTTTCAACTGACGGTGCTTTGGATGCCGATATTTATATTTGTGGTTCAAAAGATCGTAATAGAGCTCTAGAAGGGGATTTAGTAGCAGTTGAATTGTTAGTTGTCAATGAAGTTTGGGATTCCAAGAAAGAAAAGGAAGAAAAAAAGAGAAGAAAAGATGCATCCATTCAACATGATATCATTCCTTTAAATAGCAATGATGATTACCATAATGATGCTTCTGCAAATACTACTACCGCTTTATCGACTGCTAATAACCGCAGTAATGTTAATAGCGATGCTACTTCTCCTGTTGGTTCAGCCACTGATGATGATCATATAATATCTACTGGTGGTGCAGGATTTCTTTCAAGAGGTTCTCATAACGAAAATGATGATCAATCTCCTGGTATCAAAAGAAGAGGTTCATTAAAGCAACGTCCTACCCAAAAGAAAAATGATGATGTAGAGGTTGAAGGTCAATCTTTACTATTGGTTGAAGAAGAAGAAATTAATGATAAGTTCAAACCATTGTATGCAGGTCACGTTGTTGCCGTTTTGGACCGTATCCCTGGTCAATTATTCAGTGGTACATTAGGTTTACTAAGACCATCTCAACAGGCTCATAACTCAAAGGATGGCAATAAAGATGGTAATGATAATTCAAAATCACAAAATACCGAAAATACTACAGTTACAAAGCCAGCTCATACTCCAAAGATTGCTTGGTTTAAACCAACTGATAAAAAAGTTCCATTAATTGCGATTCCAACTGAGTTGGCTCCAAAGGACTTTGTTGAAAACGCTGATAAATATGCCGATAAATTGTTTGTAGCTTCCATTAAACGTTGGCCAATTACTTCTTTACATCCATTTGGTATTTTAGTATCTGAACTAGGTGAAATTAATGATCCAAATACGGAAATCGATTCGATTTTAAGGGATAACAATTTCTTATCTAATGAATATCTTGATGCAAGAGATTCTTCAAAGGAAAAGACAACCTTCCAACCGGCACCAATCCCATTGGAAAATTTGGAAAAAAGAAGAAGATTTACTAATACCAATGAATACAATATTGTTGCTATCGGTGCTAATGGGCCAATGTCAGAGTTTGCTATTCATATCAAAGAAATTCCAGAAGATGGAACCATCGAATTAGGTTGCCATGTGGTCGATGTGACTGCTCATATCGAGGCAAACTCATCACTAGATCGTAGAGCAAGAAAGAGGTCAACAAGTGTATTCATGCCCCAGAAAATTGTCAACTTATTACCTCAAGCATTAAATGATGCATTGACTCTATTACCAAAGAAAGAATCTGCTTCCATTTCTGTTGTTTATACGTTGGATGCAAGGACATTAGCTGTCAAATCAAACTGGATTGGCGAATCCATTATCCTTCCTTCCAGTTTGAAAAGTATTGAAACCATTGATGAAGAATTAGTCAGTGATTATGTGTTAGCTAACTTGAAAAGGATTGCAACTGCATTTTATGCTGAAAGGATCAATTACCCAGAAGCCACCTTACAACCAGCTCTATCTTTATTTGAAAGTCTTGATGATGAAAAAGTTCAAGTCGATTTAAACATCTTGGATAGAACATTAGGTTTCCTTGTTATTAATGAAATTCAACGTAAAGTGAACAGTACAATTGCCGAAAGGGTATATTCTAAATTAGGTGATAATGCTTTCTTAAGAAGACAAGCTCAACCCATTATGACAAAGATTGCCTCTTTCAAGAAAAGAGTCAATAAGTTTGGTTATGATATCGACGTTACTTCTGCTGACTCCATTATTAAATCTATTTTACAGATTGATGATTCGGATGTGAGAACTGGTGTTGAGATACTACTATTCAAAACATTGTCAAGAGCTAAATATTTTATCGCAGGTAAAGTTGATCCTGATCAATATGGCCATTACTCTCTCAATCTACCAATATATGCACATTTCACATGTCCTCTTAGAAGATATGCTGATCATGTAGTCCACAGACAATTAAAATCAATCATATCAGATTCACCATATACTGATGATATCGATGCTTTGAAGATAACAGCTGAATACTGTAACTTTAAGAAAGATTGTGCATACCAGGCTCAAGAACAAGCAATACATTTACTATTGTGTAAGACAATTAATGAAATGGGCAATGCTACTGGTCAATTGTTAACTATGGCTACCGTCTTACAAGTGTATGAATCATCGTTTGATGTATTTATTCCTGAGTTTGGTATTGAAAAGAGAGTCCACGGTGATCAATTGCCATTGATTAAAGCTGAATTTGATGGTATCAACAAAGTATTAGAATTACACTGGCAACCAGGTATTGATAGTGCTACTTTTGTTCCAGCAGATGAAAAAAATCCAAAATCGTATAGAAACTCTATTAGAAATAAGTTCAAATCAACAACAGCTGAAATCGCTAATATGGAATTTAGTAAAACAGATAAGGATGACAAATTAAGTGAAGAATTATCAAAATTACATTTAAGCGTACCTACATTAAGACTTCCGGAGAAGGGTGATAGCTCAACAGATGCTCTAGATCATTTCATTAACATGACAACAATTAGAAAAGAAAACGAAAATTGCATCCAAGAAATTCATGAATTACAAAAGGTTCCTGTTTTATTAAGGGCAGAGATTGGTATGGCTTTGCCATGTCTCTCTGTCCGCGCTTTAAATCCTTTTCTAAAGAGAGGTAATTAATTGCATTCATTTGACCTCCTTAGTTGTCATCCTTTCTTCTGTTAATGTTTTATTTGTTTTCCTTTGATAAGACAATATTCTTTTGTTGTTCCAACATAGCTTTTTCCTCATTTTTACTTCACTTGTTCTTGTATCAAACAAGACTCAACGATTAGCCATAGATATTATTTCTACAAATTCCATCTCATTACTTTTTTTATTATGTTTATTTCTCTATCTGTTAAATTTTTTTAATTTGTAAGTTTGTATATTAGTTACTCTATACTCAATCATAATATGAAAGCATATTAATATTTTTATTTCTGCAATATGTCATACTCAAAATTGTAGCTGTTTATAGGTATTTCCACCGCCTCCTCGCTTATTTTATTTCAGCTCATCGCAAAAAATTTTCCCTACTATAGAACTCTGATTTTAAAAGACATGTTTTGTAAAACAAACATACACAGAAATAGTATTAATTTGCTAATGTCGAAGCTGTGTGAAGTTTGTCATAAGAATCCATATAAGTACAAGTGTCCTGGCTGCTTCAAACTAACTTGCAGTCTGGCATGTTCCAAGCAACATAAGATAGATGATAATTGTACAGGAAAGGCATATGATCCATCAAAATACCTTTCAAACGAAAGTATAAGGAATGAGAATGATGAGAAGCAGGAGAGTAATGTGGTAGTACAAAGAGATTTCAATTTTTTAACTAAGCTTAAACGTGAAGTGGAGTTAAATAAGATAGATGGTTTTACAAAAAATAAAAGAGCACTTCAAGTATTTAACAATAGTAATAATAGTGGCAATAGCTTTGGTGCAAAAAGACACAAAGGTGTTGAAGAGTGCCAGAGAGTTATTAGAAGAGGTGTTAATTGTTTAAAGGTACCGAGAGGGATGAGCAGATCATCGGCAAATAGAAGTAAATGGGATAAATCATTGGACTTGTTTGTGTGGTCTGTTGAATGGATTTTATGCCCACCAAAAGACGGAGATGACGGTTCTAGTGATGATCTTTTTAAGCATATTAGTCATAGATTCAAAGAGACTGATCAATTGGTTGATGGAATGAGCAACATTATTTTTGATAAATGCTGTAAGCTATATGGTATGGAGTCTGAAAATGATGACTTAAAAGTCGATAGGGAAGCCAATGGATTTGATGAGAAATATCAAGAAGAATATAGGAAAAAGAGGGCTGAAATACTCATTAACCATGGTTTACAATTTTACACCAAGTGGTTCCCTTATAATACAGCGCAGATTATGGACTCTAAGGAATTAATATTATTAGAACCTGCAGGAAAATGTATTGGAGAATTACTAAAAAATAAGACAGTAATTGAGTTTCCTACAATTTTTGTTGCAAAAGATGCAAAAGACTTACCTAGTTCTTATACAGTTATTGATGAAAACTTGAAGACTGATACAGAGAAAGGGATATTTCTACCTAAGACAAATTATGGAACAAGGTATCAAGGTGATGTTAATACCAAGAGTGAGGTGTATGAGGAGGAGGAGAAGGAAGAAGATGATAACTATGCACCGGAAATTGCATCATCGAGTCAAGCATTTCAAAAAGTTCAAGAGGAAGCTGTGCAACGTCCCCTTGCTATATTAGATAGTGACAAAACGTATAATACCATTAGTGACAAAACACCAACAAATAAAGTTGTTGAAGAGGATGGGGATAGTGATGATTATGATCCCACTGTAGCATTTACGTAGAGTTATATAATTCATGAGTAATAACAAGCATTTACATCGTTATTTTTCAGATTTTATCACTTAAAAAACAAAAACCATACCAAGAATAAATATAATAATACCTTGAATCAGTTCACCAATTGTCAAATTTCCTGTTTTTCGCTGGCTATTATGTAGTGTGCTATGGACTCTCTTCGCTTCTTGAAGCTTCTTACATGGACAAGAACACCTAGCGACAAGAAAAAGTACGAGATAAAAAAAAACCATTGTTATATATACCGATTTAACAACTATGAATTGCCTTTTAAATATAAGCAATCGATTATAAACCAAGATACCCGATTATTTTCAACTAAATCTATTGTCTGAGCTATCCATTTTAGACCTGCTTACAAGATTGTGTTCCAGTATATTTTAAAAGAGCAAGCGTTTTATTCATATCATAATTTAACATATATCCGAACAAATGTTTGAACAACTTGCTATATTCACACCGTCAGGACAAGTTCTATATCAATACAATTGCCTTGGTAAGAAATTTGCCGAATCACAAATCAATCTGTTTCTTAATCAACTGATTGTCTCGCCTGTAACGAAGAAAGACGCTGTTAATGGTAAGTATAACATCGTGGCTGTCCCTGGTAATGAAAAACTGAATTCACGTTCTTTCTGTGCATTATTTTATGTTAGTAAACAGCCTGAGTTATATTTTGTGATTACATACGCTGAACAAACCTTGGAACTAAATCAGGAAGCTGAGAATACTCTGGACACTGCATTAGCTATATGGGACTCTTTAAACTTTAATGATGAAATTTCAGATAATATTAAAGACAACAGAGACGTTATGGGATCCTTAACAGGTGACCTAGTCAAATTTGATAAATATTTGACGGTTAAATATAACAAATCAATCAAATATGTTCCTAATGAAGCGGGATCTTTGAAAGAACAGCCACTAACCGCAGAACGTGGGATTAATAGCAGAAGCAAGAAACAAGGCAGTAATAATAATAAAGTTACTGGTGGTAGGAAGTGGGGTCGTAACGGTATGATGGAGGATACTAACAATGTCGATGCCTCGACATTAGATTTCTCATCTGAAACAAGTAACAATACTTCCTCGACTACGCTAAATCAAAATAATGACTCATCTATAATAGATAAAGATCAATTTGGCAATAGAACAGCTGAAGGAGAGTTTTTGATTAAAGAAATTGATGATCTCTTGTCACATTCTCAGGAAGATAACGATACCACATCAAAAAGTCAAGCAGACAGTTATATTAACTCCGCTATTGGTTTTCTACAAAATAATTTGTTAGGTAACAAGACAATGTCAGAGAAGGACTTGAAACCAGTACTAGAAAAATTAAAAAACAAACTTATCACCAAAAATGTTGCCCCAGAGGCAGCTGAATACTTGGTGGAACAGGTGAGTAAAGATTTAGTCGGCTCTAAGACAGAGAGCTGGACCACGGTAGAAAAAGCTGCTCGTGTATCTTTAAAGAGAGCTCTAACTCAAGTTCTTACTCCAGGTGTCTCAGTTGATTTGTTGCATGAAATCCAAAAGAAAACAAATAAAAAAGACTCCGAAGGAAAGAAACAACCTTACGTATTTTCTGTTGTCGGAGTTAATGGTGTAGGTAAATCAACCAACTTGTCTAAATTGGCTTTTTGGCTACTTCAAAATAACTTCAAAGTTTTAATTGTTGCTTGTGATACTTTCCGTTCCGGTGCTGTTGAACAGCTGCGAGTTCACGTCGAAAATTTGGCTCAATTAATGGATGAATCACACATCCGTGGTTCCAAGAACAGAAGAGGGAAATCAGGTAATGATTATGTTGAACTGTATGAAGCTGGTTATGGTGGTTCTGATTTGGTTACCAAGATTGCAAAACAAGCTATTAAATATGCAAGCGATCAAGATTTTGATATTGTATTAATGGATACAGCAGGCAGGAGACACAATGATCCTACTTTAATGTCTCCATTAAAATCTTTTGCAGAACAAGCTAAACCAGATAAAATTATTATGGTTGGTGAAGCTCTTGTGGGAACTGATTCTGTGCAACAAGCCAAAAATTTTAACGATGCCTTTGGTCGTGTGAGAAATTTGGACTTCTTTATTATATCCAAATGTGATACCGTTGGTGAGATGTTGGGAGCTATGGTTAATATGGTTTATGCCACCGGTATCCCAATTCTTTTTGTTGGTGTTGGTCAAACCTATACAGACTTACGAACATTAAGTGTCAATTGGGCTGTTAATACTTTAATGTCATAAAATATCTGATCGTTTTACTTTGAAAATGTATTTATTAATGTTTATTTTTTCTCTCCGTTTATTCCTTACCCCTACTTATATAATATTATGTACTTATACAAATATCCATTGTCTGTATTTTTTAATGGATTCATTGCACACTTTCCTTGACATCTACTAATTTAAAATTTGGAGCAAATTTAACGTGATCTTTAACCGAAACGATAGTTTCTACTTTAATATCGGGCATATTGGGTTCGGGTCCGTCCTTAATAGTATTAATAAAAAACTCATCATCATGTCCCAATATACAATGTAACAGAATCAATGAAGCAGGCTTCGATAAAACCAAACTATTTTCTTTGCAGAAAGATGCTGCAACACATTCGGGGCAACCATCCTCACAAGGGCATTCGGTAATTCTTTTTAGCGTGGCTTCCAAAATGTCATCAATATGTTCGAAGACTTTAGTCGATAGACCAGAACCGTATTCACCACCTTTTGAATCATAAAATATCAACCTTGCAGGTCTTAACCTCTCAGTTTGCCTCTCTGCAAATTCTTTTTCTGGAGCTTTACATTCGGTTTGAATCTCGTCTACACCAGCAACAATAAATCTTGAAAAAACACCCATAATACCATGTTGGGCGGCATGTATACCCCCTGCAACATTCAGGTGCTTACTCTCGCAAAGTTCAAGTGCATGTTTCGGTATATCAATCCACATTCCCTTTGAAAAATATATTACAGGATCGTTGTGAGTTTCTACAGCATCAATAATTCTTTTATATTTATCAACCTTAAAATACCCAAAAACAACTATTTTGGTTCTGATTTTGCCAAAATATACGGGAACATCACTCGAATGTAAAGAACGAACCATTTCAATCACTTGAGGATCTACATCAGTAAAATCTCTCTGACTTGTCACCCAGTCCACGTCAACTCTTTGAACGGATGCATATCTCTCATCAGGATTAAATTCCTTGACTAAATATGGATACCCTTGGTGGATGAAAATACCGCCATCATATAATGTGAAACTGGTCCTCGATGCTTCAACCTCTTCAATAACCAAATTCCTTCCATTCGTAATGTCTACTACAGCAAATTTCTCCTCTTCCACACCTCTCAAAGAAACATGTTTTGATGGCCACGGTAAAAATTTATTATTGGTATGATAACCTTCCTCATTATGATACAACCTTGACTTGCAAGTTCTGGAAAGGAACTCCTTGTTGAAGTAACTACTGTCTCTTTCAATATTAATAGGTAATTCGAATGCTGCACACTGGATATGCCCTTCTAATATCAAAGCATTATCAAAGTCCAACACTAAGTCCTGGAATGAATCTGGATCATCTACATTCAATAGAACCTCAGGATGTGCAACGTAATGTTGATCTACTGGAGAATCACTCGCAACAACCAAAGTCATAGAATCATGATTTCTTCTACCAGCTCTACCACTTTGTTGATGAAAATTTGACAATGATAGCGGGAACCCACACATTAACACTGAATCTAAACTACCTATATCAATACCTAACTCTAAGGCATTCGTAGAAATAACAGCCCTCAAGTTACCATGAAACATTTCTCTTTCAATTTGACGTCTATCTGAAGCAGAATAACCTCCTCTGTAAGACATGACATCAGTTATTAAATCCATACGATTGATCTCTTCGCATATACCTCTGACTTCCTTCATTAACAGCTCACAAACACGGCGAACGTAACAAAAGGCAATAGTTCTAACGTTTTCTACCATAAGTTGCACTAGTATTTTCGCGCTTTCTCTTATAAAGTTCTCTCTTTTACGTTGATGTTGTGCTAATGGAGGTGGATTCCAAACAACTAAATTTTTTGTTCCTCTCGGTGAGCCATCTTCATGAATTAATCTAACTTCATCTATGCCGAATATATCTTTCATATGTTGAACAGGATTTTTTAACGTTGCCGAACAAGATATAAATCGTAGCTCTTCATTTCCATAATGTTCTTTACACAATCTCAATAATCTTCTCATCACCAAAGCAACATTTGAGCCAAATAAACCTTTATAAATATGCAATTCATCAACAACAACGATTTTCAAGTTGTATAGAAAGTGTCGCCAATTGGTATGGTTAGGTAATATACTAGCATGAATCATATCAGGATTGGTAAAAATTACTTTTGCGCTTTTCCTTATACTTGATCTCTGAGATTTTTCAGTATCTCCATCGTATGTGTCTACATGTAAGTCTGCCAATTCAGGTATCTTTGAAACAATGGCTTCAAACGCCCTCTTCTGATCCTGTGCTAAAGCCTTGGTCGGAAAAATATACATAAAGGTTGATTCTGGATCCTTTAATAAGATATCCAATGCAGATAGTTGATAAATTAAAGATTTACCTGATGAGGTCGATGTTGTTATTATCACATTTTCACCGTAATGAATGGCGTTCAAAGCGTCAGTCTGGTGAGTATAAAACTGTTTGTGTTCCAATGCAGGATATATTTTAGGTGATAATTCAAAACTCAACTCCCCATATTGTGCCGTTCTTGCCGGAAGTACAAAGTCTTCTTTAATTTGGTCATAATATTCATCCATGTTTTTCAGTTTTTCAATTAGAGACTTTATTGTGGGTCTTGACAGTCCTGTAACTTCGTCTACAACTACTGTTTCTTGTTTTACAGCTTTAGCAGTCATCATCGCTTCAATAGGATCATCATATGATTTTTCTTTTGGAATAAAATCGTACGCTAAATTTGTCAACTCTTCATATGGATGATTACCACGACTAGTTTGATCCGTGATAAAATCCTTCAACTTCTGTTCAAAATGCAATGATCTTTTCGCTATCATTTTCTTCATTTCTTCTGTCGTATAAGTGGGTAGACGCACCTGTGAGATATTTTCAGAGGAAAGCCATGATCTTTTCATGTTTCCGTCAACAAATTCAAAGATGAGAACCTGTGTAGACTTGTGTCCACCATATGGCAGATCATTTTCTTTCAATTCAAAAATGTCGTTATCCTTTTGCTGATATCCACCATTCTTGAAGTCATAAACTTTAGTCTCCGCTTGAATCTGGTTTTCATCAATATATTTGAAGATACAGTCTCTCGGGAGTAGTGCCACTATTCTAGCTAAATCTAATTTTGTCACTGGTTTTTTCAAAGCTTTTGATATTGGTTTTACTATATTTTCCACTGTGGGAACGATATGTTTCCTGCACATCAAAAATGTGTAAATTGTATTCAGTCTGAAAAAAAGCTCTTTAAGTTGTTTAAAGTTATCATCTATGTCATCTGTTACTCTATTCAGCTTTTGTTTCTTGTGACTTATACTATCTGATGACATATTATTGGATCTACTTGACTTATAACGACCCTGACGGTGCCCTTGCCCTTCTTTTGATGAATGCCTCTTGTAGATATCCTCGGCCTAAATGTTTGGCCTTTTTTACTGTATTAAGTAGTATACAAATTGCCAAAAGGTCGAATCAGCAGCTAAAATTACTGAGGTTGAAATGATGAAGCAATTCTTACTATTATATTGATCGTATTTACTCTTTTCCTTGTAAGGGTAAGCTTCAAGCAGTTAGTTAATTCTTAGGGCCATCATTTTTTTTTAGCTGAATCTCATCCGAAACTTGCTTTAATAACGAGTTTGGTAAATAAGCATGATTAGGTTCCTTAAGCTATAAAATTGGAAACTTAAGCAGGTGATAAAGAGTTTAAAGTTAAAGCCACATATCAGTATTTTGTTAACAAGAGACTATGTCGTTCTCACCTGATCAATTTACTGGTAAACTTAACACGCTAGAAGATTCACAAGAATCAATCTCTAATGCTTCCAAATGGCTCCTCTCACAATACAGAGATGCACCAAAGATTGCTGAATGCTGGAAATCTTACGTTCTCAGAGCTAATGTTAATACAAGAAGAAAATTACTGGCCATATATCTTGTTAACCATGTTGTACAGCAGGCAAAAAGTCAAAAGATAGGTCAATTTCAAGAACACTTTGGGAACGTTATGGGAGAGACGTTGAAGGCAGTCTACCCTGAATTCCCATCTGACTTGAAGAAAAAAATTAAGAGAGTAGTAAATATTTGGAAAGAAAGAGGAATATTTTCTAAAGAAGTAACAAGAGCTATTCAATTGGCTATGGAAACAAATACACGTACAGAATCTGCAAACTTGAAATTGCCACCAAATTTGAAATCATTTTTTGACAAGTATACAAAAGTTACGAAGAATCAGAATAATTTGCATGGTTTGAAGACCAGATTTGAAGATTCGATTAACGAGCTGGATAGCTCAAGTGTAGTCTATGCTGAAAATTTCAAAACTGTATCCAAAATCGCTAATGTAGCTAAAGAAAATATTCAAGGTTCAATCTCAGAGAGGAAACAGCTACTAACAATGTTACAAGATTTCATGAACGAAGAGAAAAAATTAATTGAAGAAGAACAAATAATGCTGAGCGAAATTGATTTTACGTTATTATCAAAAGATCCGTCAAAGGTTAATGGGAATAGGGAAGAAGATGACATTTTACCAACGTACGACATAGTAAACGACGATGATAACAACGATAACTCAAGTAGTGATTTCAGTGATGACGATAGTAATAGTAGTAGGGATGGCGAAACTGTTAATAAAGGATTCGAACGGGCGGCAGTGGATAATGAAGAAAGTGAAAAACGAAAAAATGATAGAGAACTTGAGAATCATGAAATAAAGCGACAAAGAGTGGACAATGGTGAAGCAATAACTGAATATACCGAAGCCTATGAAATCGGAGGAGAAGAAGAAGGAGAAGTTAGTGAGGATAGAACCAACGATGAAGGGACTAATATCGTATCAAATATTCAAGATCTATTAAGTAAACTTGCCAATTAACCCGTTTGCGTATATATTTAACATTAATCTATGACTACTACTACTTTTATCTTTATATACTAAAGACTATTGACATTCGACCTACTGTAGCAAATAACTATATATTAATTATGTTAAATAATTATCTTTGTAGATCGATTACACTAGATTTTCCTGTTTTATGACAGTGCAGTATAGCCCACTTGTTGCCTTTGGCAGCTTCCTTCGATAAACTATTATAAATGCTAGTAGCAAAACTCCTTGGTGCAGAATTGTTACTTGCACCGAACACTTTCCTCAGCCATTCTTCCTTTTGATCTAATGATGTGATCGATATTATTTCTAGGGTTTCATCTCTTAAGGCATCCACTGTAATAATTGGAGCGGAAGCCAAACTATTGATGATTACTTGAGAAGCATTTCTAGCGGCATCTTCATAAACCCATTTCTCCCTTTTACTTGCTTTCTTTGACCTCGTCGCCATATTTGGTACATAGATAACTTTTTGATTTGTAGATGAGGCAACCACTTTATCTTCATGATCACCACCATCCTGGCTACCACTCGCGCTACTGGTATCATCCCAATGACCATTTTCATCATGTTTATCAGTGATGGAAAGAAGATCTCCAATTGATGCGTTCGATTCTGTTTCTTGTCGGTAGAGCTGCAAAAATTCATCAATATCGAGGTCAATATCCAAATTGGTACTCAATTTCCTTACTTTCAATGGTTTATATTTCCTCTTATGATTAGACATTGAATACGTTTGCTGTTTGATAATTATGATCCAGTCCACACCGTCGTGTTGCGCATTAGATACAACATCATCTATAGTATAACAATTTCGTAAAAAGTCTGCTTTAATACCAGTCTTCCATAATTGATTTAGAATAGGTACACCTATGGTGTCTAGTAATGAGTTTGAAAAACTCGAAATCAGTACATCACATCGGTTGGGTTTCCATTCAACTGCAGTGTCTTTTAAAAACTTGTTTCTTTTCTTTAATCTACTACCAGCTGATAACTTGAAATAGCTTTGTGCAATACCAAATATGGTTTCCCATGCAAGGTTAAATCCGACTACCCTTTTGGTGTTAATGCTTTTACCTGCAGATGGTCTTACAAAATAAGATATTAGATTATCGTACCTACCACCGGCTGCGATTAAATTTCTTAGAGAGCCATCGTCATAAACTGCTTGAAACATGATGCCACCTTTATAAAATGAACTGTTATAATTACTTAGTGGGGATATGACTGTGTTTCTATTCACTTCCAGTGGTTTCAAAAAATTCAATACCTTTAAAATATGAGATAAAGATTCATCAATCTTACGTAAATATGGGCTGTCTACCATTACTTTATGTAATCTTCTTTTTGCTGATTCAAAGTCAAGCTTGAAATCAAATAGCTCTAAGTCATTCAACGACGTAGATGATATGTTTAGCTGTGATTTCAACTCGTTTTTGACATCCTTGAACGATTTGGCAAAACCAATTTGTGAAAGCATACGTGAAACCAACGGCCTTTGAGCCTTGTCGATGCTACAATAATTAAAGACAGATTCTAAAATATCTGAATGGTTTATCACAAATGACGTGTTTGTCTTTTCAAAGACAGGAAAAGCAGTTAAAATTTCATCGATAATTTTGACACTTTCAGCATCATAGAACGTAGAATCGGATGAAGAGGTTGATATTATATCAAAATCGATTTCTCCGAACTTTCTAGGCTTCAGACTTGATTTAGATTGAACTGGGGGACGATAGACAAATTGCAAACGAAATTGCTTGGCTACACAATGTGGATTCTTGGACAGATATCTGGCCATTGGATATGTTAAATCATACTGTAATTGCAAAACAGTCCCACCATTATCTAGAACTTCGTAGACGTTTTGCGCTATGTAGATTGGAGCTTTGGGGAAAATACGAGGAGGCTCATTATTTTCAATGCCACCGTGCTTCCGGAAAATTTTCACAACTTCCTCTGTCATTTGTGATCTTAAAATCTGGGCAAAAGGCGTAGTTGTGCTTTCAATATTATCAAATAGTATATCATTAGTTATGCTATAAGGTTGAGTGAATAAGCTCTCTCTTACTTCTTGCTGCCATGGCGAAGAAGGATCTGCAATACTTTTCAGTGCTTCTTTAATGACTTCATCTTGATGTTTAACTGGTAACCAACCACTGTTAAGTAATGCTCTAGCTCCTGGTCTTTTATCCGGATCATGGTCGAGTAACAGCTTGATAATTTTCTTTTCAGTTTTCATCTTACTATCATCAAAATCGGGAGGAAATTGGATGGCTGTTGATCTCAAATCCCTCAATATATTGACCCTTTCCATGCCTGTACTAAAAGGATACACCATCTCAAAGAAAATAATACCTAGGGAGTACATATCGATTTTTTCGTTATAATTACCCTTGCCAGTCAGTACTTCTGTTGCGACGTATAAAGCAGTACCAATGGCAGAGGTTAAATTATCAGCACTTGCAGATACGTTTGCTGAATCCAATTTCAATATATCGGCAGATCTATGAACATTTTTGGCTAAACCAAAATCACCAATTTTGATATTTCTCGATTCATCAATGAAAATATTCATGGGCTTTAAATCTCTATGGATGATACCTTGTGAATGAATATAACTTAGAGCCTCTAATATTTGACGGAATAATCTCCAATATTCATCACGTTGCTTGCTTAGATTCTCGGCATGGATTAAATCGTATAATGTACGGTTTTCGCAGTATTCCATTTGAATAAACAGGGTACTCTTTCTTTTCGGTTTCATGAGATTTTTTTCTTCCATGGGGGTAATATCACTTGACTCGGAATCATCGGAAGCATTCTCTTCTTCAGTACCAGCTGAATCATTCATGTCATCCGAATCTGCAAATTCGAAATTATCCTCACTTTTCGGATCGGTAGAGCTATTTGCAAAGACAATATCTGGATAACCCGAGTTTGAAATAAAATCCCAATTACCATTTGTATCTGCAGTATCATTTCTACTCCTATATATACTCGATTGGTTAAAAATATCATTCGCATCCGCTGAATTATTGGAGTCTTGGGCACCAGAACTTTCTTCATCACTTGAATCTTCTTCTTCTTCTTCATCAGTTGATTCAAATACATTTTCATCGTATACGTCCTCTTCCAGCCAAGCAGCATAGTATCTAACGACGTATCGATGGTTTAAACTGGCTAAAAGCATTACCTCACTTAAAATGGTAGATAACTTTTCTTCCGTGTGCCTGATTTTTTTTATGGCATAATATCTACTATCTAAAGTATTACGAGCTTTAACAACTTGGCCAAAAGCACCCTTTCCTAGTATGGCTATCTCTTCGAAATCAGTAGCGTACCTTGATTTAGTAAGCGGATTTACAGAAGAGAATCTTGAACCTACATTAAATGATCGTCTGCGGACGCTAGACTGCGATAACGTCCTTGACATTGATCTTACAGGGTCAACAGATGAATGCATTGAGTGGCTGGGCATGGATACTTCAGACATAAAATTAAATTTCTTGACATCAGGATCAATATTTGTTCTCAAAAACTTCATCGGTAGTAATTCTAATGTGCCTAACCTCTTCTTCGGATCAGGGTCAAGCATTTTTTCTAAGAAGTCATATAGACTGTCATCTAAATTATTGGCATCTATAAATTCCTGAGGAGATGAGTAGTCCATGACAGTATCAATTCCGTTAATAATTTGAATGAAAAGAACACCTGCTTGCCAGATGTCTGTCATCCTTTGCGGTTTACTGTTCTTAAACTTTATCAATTCAGGAGCACTCCACTTTGATGTCGGTTCATCTATTGGTGTACCATGTTTGTTAGGATATTTTGAGAGCATATTGGTTAGACTATAACCATATGTTGGATACGTTAGTTTTGGAATGGTGGTACCAAAATCTGAATCTTTTACTAATAAAACAGTTTGTACGTTGATATATTTATGAAAGACACCAACTTTGTGTAATGCTTCTATAGCTTCTAGTATTCTAATCATCCAAATACGTGCAGTGGCAATGTTAACAAATCCTACGGATTGGATAACATCACCAATAGGATATGAGGAAGAATATTCCGATAACAATTTAATTTTCCAAACAAAAGTTGCGTTATTTCTGCCCATTCGCTCCACAGTATAAGCAAATAACCTATTAATGTTAGCATGTTTAATTTTCAGCAGAGATTCTAAGTTTTTTTCAAGATTAGATATCTCTTTTTTACCATTGCTGGTGTTGAAATATGAGTTATCTAATTCTACCTCCGTCAATAAATAATAAAAGTTTTCCATCATCTCAGATGACATTAATGAATCAGCTAACGGAGAATCAGGAGAAATGTATGGTTTTACCAAATATTGGTTTGCAAAGCATAATAAATCCGAAGTCATTTTAATAGGTTTGGGATTCACAACAGCTTTAAATTTAAATAATGAGTTATTGGGCAATTTAGCCTTAATAACTTTTGGGAAAATGATAGCCTCTCCTGATGCAACCCATTCATTGGGCGGTAATAAATCCATTTGATTATTTGGATTGAAGAATAAATCATCATCATCCTGCCTTTTTTCCAATTCCTTTTGAACAATCTCATCAATCCTCTTTTGTTCTGTAATTTTTAATTTTTCAATTTGTTCTTGACGTTCTCTCTCTTCACGATCTAATTTCTCTTTTGCCTCCTTTATTCGTTGTAATCTATCATCTTCTAAGGACTGGTTATTTACTATACTTTGAAATTCATCTAATTTTTCCTGTGTCAAGGAAGCAATATCGAATATAAACTCCTGACCTCTTGCCTCTTTATGGATTTTTTTAAATTCACTTTTCAGTTGCTTCAATTGACTGTCCATTATATTATTTACATTTTTAAAAGTGATTTCTGGGGCAGTATGAGGATACATAGGTGTTAATGCAATGTGTAAGGTCAAAGATGATTCTACAGGGTCTTTCTCAATAGATCGCAGCGAAATCTCAAAGATTATCTGTGGTTGTTTATCCCAGCTTGATTTTTTTTTGGTAAGATCGACGAAGTCGTCCATGTATATTGATTTTATAGCTTCGAATTCATTATTTTGAATCTCATAATATTCATTTAATGTAAGATGACTTAGTGACATTTATTCATAACAAGGAATGACGTGGAAACTAGTATTGGTGTTGTTTTTTCGTATGTTGTTGAAATTGAATATATTCTATTTGTATCTGTGTCTGTATATTCTATATGTGTATAGAATTATAGTATATCAAAATTATTTACTTACTAATTCCTTTCAGTGATATTTGCTATTTCACAATTAAATACATTCTTTATTATATTATGAAAATATATATATTTTTTGCTGTGGCTTCGTTTCAAAAAATTCGGCTTTTGGAATCATCAATGGATCCTTTGTTTTTTCAGTGAATGAGTAACATTGCATGAAAGTAACAAAAAACCATTCACTTTTTGAATGTCACGTCGTAGGTATAGTCATTGGGTATATCTTAAAACTGTAAACACTATATATATTGTTTATAAACTTTAACGTATAACGATACTGTTTTTTATTCTAATGTGTATCAGGCAATATAGGCATTTCCTCGTCGACTGGGACATTTGTTGGAACGGCATCAAATGCGACATCGAAGGTGACATCAGAGTCGTCTAGTAATGGTTTGAATGGTACTTGACTATTTATGGCTGGGAAATATGTTCTGTAAGAGTAGTGGGCAATCATAAAACCAATAAATGAACCGAGAAGAACATCGATAAAATGATGTCTGTAATCTTGTGTCCTGGATAGTGCAATTAAAGTAGCCCCCAATAATGGAATGGAAGCAAGAATTTTTCTCCAGACACCAGCCTGAATATGTTCAGTTAATAATTGACCACATAACCATAAATATAAAAATCCTAAACCTGCAAAACTTTCACTGGAGTGACCAGATGGTGTAGTTCTAAATCCATCCAATAACATTTCCTTGTTTTCAGTGGTACATGCCTCCGATGCAGTAAGATATGTATTTATTGGCAAATTCTGTTTTGGTTGACAACGATCTAAAAAGTCAGGTCTCAATCTACCGATCCAATTCTTGATGAAGTTTGTAAATAAACATGTTGAAAACCATGAAAGAAGTAACCCTAGCAAGGAAACGTAAAGTAGATACCATCTGTGTCTTTTATCAGCTAATAAAGCCCAGACAGCAATGATAGCAAACGCAGGTACTAAGAGACTGTAAACAAACAGCATCTTGTCAGACACACGTTGATCGACGGTATATGGATGTGAAATTGTTAAATCATTGAGATAAAATTGTCTTTCAAATGGAGTTTGGTAGTACACAGGATAGCTGAGTATCATTATTATGATAAGTAATATGACATCAGGTATCCTCCACTTAGGAACTCTGTATGCAAAACTTCTTTGGCTTCCTCCCAGGGAAAATCTATCAACAGTCATACTTGATACTAGTTGCCGATAATTGTCTTTATTTTTTTATCTTTCTGTCATAGAATATATCGAAAACATTTTTTTTTAAAAATTATTAGATAATAGGGTATTTATAATAATGATAGATTGACTGTTGTTTGCTTCTGTCAGCCTCTTGGGTTGGCCATTTCGTTACAGTAGATAGATTTGTTGTGAGGAGATCGTTGCGGGAAATCATATTGAATAATAATGCCGTTACTTGTTACCCCGTCTAAGGGGTTTACCGTCGTGTTATACTGTCATGTAATGGTTTAAATCATCATTTAAATAAGGATACTATAACGTTTTTGGCTGGCTAATGACCTTGTATCGTTACCAACTTTAGGATCCTGACTTCAGTAGATATTGTTGTTTTTTTGTATAGTTGTTAGGGAATTGCGCAGTTAATTTATATAGAGTTCAAAAATTTAAAAAAAAAAGTGAAATCTATACGTGGAGAAATTCTTGTTATATTTGTTAAGTTAGGAAACAACACGGCAAGTTATTTTGGAAGGGATATAGCAAGGGTGTAGTAGCTTGAAGTAGTGGTTCATCAAGGGATATAGTCTTTACCACCATTAGGAAAGAATTACCTTAGCTAGTTGTTGTTTTGTGAATTAATAGTGTCGGCGGCTAAAATATAATGTCGAACTTCTTTAGAGATACTTCGTTGGGATTCAAACCACGTTCGAATATATTTTCGAAACTTAGATCAAAGGAGCCAGTGACATCTGAAAACTCAGCATATGCAGCTTCTCAGAACTATGACACCTCTCTGATTGACGATGACGAGGGAAATTCTTCGATGATGAATTTCATGTTCTCAGATAGCGAAGGCCATAATGTGAAGGATAAGAACAATGCCGAACAAAGTGCTGCTTTAAGTGACTTACATAACTCGACAACTCTGAAAGGGACTGATGATGATAAGAATGGACCAGCGGGTGTGTCGGTCAATAATACAAGTACACCGAAGTCATCAAATAATAAGAATAGTACAATTGATGACGACGATTTTGAAATTACCGAAGTTAGAAATGTTAATGTCCCCACTCCAGTAGAAACAAATCATGAGATACCGCATGCTCAAATACCTCATAGTAGTGTTGTAACGCCATCATTTAATGTTCAATCTAAGAGTAACAATCATTTGATAGATCAAAATCGAGATTCTGACACATCATCAAATGATGTTCTTTTGGAAGCTTTTACAAACACTCAGAGGATATGTTCAAGTTTGAAGCAAGAGCTACTGAAACAACAATCAGAAAATGTTAAATTGAAAACTGACTTAAAATCATATAGAGTTGATACCAAAAAACTTGGCGATAGGCTAACGGAGTATAAAGCACTTTTGACTACACTACAGGAGAAGTCACATGTAATATCCAAGCAAAGAAAGGTTGACAATTCAACCATGCAGGATTTAGTAAAATCACAACAAAATTTTCAAACAAAAGTAAATACGTATAAGAACGAAATTGCAAGTTTACGATTATCTTTGACTGAATTTCAAAAAGTTAAGAAAGATATAGATACTGAGATAGGAAAGAAAGACAAGGAGTTGGAGTATCTGAGAAGAGAATTAGATGATTGCTCAGGTCAATTAAGTGAAGAAAAAATCAAAAATACATCTCTCCTAGAAGAGATTGTCAAAAGTAAAGAGGAAATTGGAAAACTTTTCGAGGAATATTTTACCAAAACCTCCACTTCGACTAATTCAAAGATTGATACAATTGAAGAGTCATTAAATATATATATTAAAAATGAGTTAGATCGACATTTTCTAAGCCAAAATGAGCTAGCAATGGTCAAATCTAACGAATCAATGTCCAAATTGGAAAAAAAGTATTATTATTATACCCAAAAACCCTTTACCAATTATTTTTTGTGTCGAACATTTTATACTAACTTGGAAATAACAGTTTATTTGAGAATGTTAAGATTTTGGTTCAACAAAATGCATCAACGTCAGTGGACAAAATTTTGGAAAACTATAAAACTAGTCTGGAAGTCATTACCTCTAATGGTATAAGGACAGAGACAAATGTTCAAGCTAAAATAGAAGATACCAAGAACGACTTGGTAAACAAATTGAATTCTTTAATTACGGATACAAATACACGTATTGATCAAAGTAATGAAAGTGCAACTGTTGGCCTAGACCAGTTGAAAAAACAGGTAGAACTATACAAAGAAGAATTATGTAGGGCAGAAACCTTTAATGATAAAATAACAGATCTAGAAAAGCATGTAATTTCCTTGGAACAACAAAAGACAGAACATATATCAGCATTGGGTACCAAAGATGCACAATATGAGGAGCTGAGAAATAGATTTGAAGAGCAAAATGTCGAGATTTCTAATATTCGTCTACTGGAAATTAAATTAAAAGAAGACAATGAGTCCATGGGAAACAGTTTACAAAATTTTAAGAACGAGTGTAAAAAATTAAATGAAATTTCAATGACAGATAAATCTAACTTTGAAAATAAAATTGCTTCCTTGAATGGAATTAATAGTGCAATTATGTCAGAAAACGATACTTTGAAGCAAAGAGTAATGGAGTTGGAGAGTTCAAAACAAAATTGCGAGAAAGAGCAAAATATTACAAAAGATAAAGTTTCTGGTATAAATGATCAATTACAGAAACTAAATATAGAATTAGTTCAGTTAAAAGCACATGAGTTAGAATTGGAAGAGGAAAATAGAAAATTAAAAACTAATATTGAAAATAATTTATGTGGTCAAGAAGAGAGTGATAAAGATTATGAATTGTTAAAACAACAGATGATTCTGGTAAATTCAGAGAAACAAGACGTTGTTGCAGAAAAGTTGGAACTAGCAGATAAAATTGACGAACTTGAGAAAAGTAATAGAATTTTGAAACAGAAAATGAACAATTTGGTTACAGAAATAAATCAGTTGAAGGATAATGAGGTGAAAGAAAAGGAAGCTAAAACGTTGCAACAATTGAAACAATTTCAACAAAAGCAAGAGACCCAAAGGAAAGAAAATTTACGTAACAAAGATATTACATCCAAAACGACTGGCGTCTCAAGAAAGAGAGAAATGCAAAAGAAACCCTCAGATGCGCAGTTATTACTCTCAGATGAATCACCAATCGAGAATCAGACAAAATTATCTAAGCCAAAAATTGGTCTAGAGAACAAAAAACCTAATCAAGATGAATTCGACTTATCGTCATCTTCATCATATGAGGACCTAGAATTAACCAACCCATCACCGATTGAAATAAGGCCAATAAAGGGAAAAGTCAAAAGGGGAAATACATTTATCAGGACTCCACTGTTTCCTAGGAAAAAACTATTGTTACTAGACGAAGGTGAATCAGGCAAAGCAGATGGTCAAAAGAGGAAAAAAAGGAAAAATTGAGACTGACAAGTTCTACTTGAAAGTACCACGAAGTATTTATATTTATTCACAGGTATATAATAACTAGATTTAGCTAACGAGAATATGAGTTAAAGCTTATCATTTAAAAAGTTTTAGTTTTGCAGTGAGTTCATCTTCGCGAAAGTAATGCATTATTTTAACAAGAGATTTTTCATCCTGTCCCTTTTCGATGTGTAGAACAGGAATGTCAAAACAGTATGTATCCCACCACTTTTTATCCTTATTAATATTGACTACTTGCAATCGATTCATTAAATCATATTTCTTGAATTCTTCTGACAATAGCACGTCATCAATCACTTCTTTGGCTTCTTCACAGAGTCCACAGTTTGGTTTCGAAAAAAATGTCAACTTCACATTAGCATAGTTAAATGATCTTCGAGAACAGTGCAGTCTCCGTACCAGCATCATTGTTGGTAAGCGTCCCCTATGTTCAGCCAAAAATACGCAATTAACGTGTTTTAATTTTTCTGCTCTTTTATTAAAGAGACTGTTCGGACTAGCAAGAATCGAATAGTCTCGGAGGGCTGTCGTCCTTCGATAAGATCCTTAATTTGCTTACCAAACGTAATAAAAGTCTATATCACTCTAAGGCTAGTCGTAGAAATATCACGTAAGGCTTCTCTTTTTTTTTTTATTACGTTTGCATCAATGATTCAATTGCAAAGCGGGGGGTCTCTGCTGATCGACAGTTTACTTATAAATAAGACCACTTTTCTATATAATATTTCACATTCTGAAAGTCTTCGAATAGTCTTGCGAAATAAAAACTAAAAGAGAAAGATATACACCCATTTTTTCTCTCATTTTAGTGAAAGGAAATAATTATACAATATACTAGCCTTAAATCAATGTCCTTAACTCAACAACAACTCAAGGATATCGAGAACAATCTCGTTAACCTTTTAAAAAACGAAATTGGACCCATCATCAAGACTCAATCCGGACAAAACCTTACCCAGTACGATGATAAAGCCAATTCCGTTGACTTAGTCACCAAAACAGATAAGGCGATCGAATCAATCATCAAAGAAAAATTGTTTGGCTTGTATCCAGACTTCAAGTTTATTGGTGAAGAAGAGTACATCCCAGGGGTAACAAAAATCTCAAACGATCCAACTTTTATCGTTGACCCAATCGATGGTACTACTAATTTTATTCATGCTTTCCCCTACAGTTGCTGTTCTATGGGTCTAGCCATTAATGGTAAGCCTGTTGTCGGTGCAGTTTATAACCCTCATCTAGATCAATTATTCCATGCATCTAAAGGTAACGGTGCATTTATCAATGATAAAAAGATTGAACCATCCAAGAGACCACTTATTTTACAAAAATCCGTTCTTGGACTAGAAGGTGGTGCAGAGAGATCTGAGGGTCCAGATGGAAACTTTGATGTCAAGATGGATACTTACAGAAACTTACTTAGAGAGAATGGTGGATTTGTTCATGGATTCAGGAGTCTTGGTAGTGCCGCCATGAACATGTGTTATGTGTCGTTAGGTATTTTTGACGCATATTGGGAAGGTGGCTGCTGGGCATGGGATGTATGTGCTGGTTGGTGTATTTTGCAAGAGACTGGAGGTATTATGATTGGTGCTAACGAAGGAGATTGGGAGATTCCTTTAGATTGCAGAACCTATTTTGCGATTAGAGGTGGATGTGATAATGACGAACAGAAGAAATTTGCTCAAGATTTTTGGAAGCAAGTCAATGGTAGATTAAAGTATTAGGTTATTTCATAACTATGTACTATTTCCATATAATAATAACCACTCTGAATTATTTTTTTCAGTGCTCATCGAACGCGTGAATTTGGAAAAATCAGTATTATATATATTTACTAATATTTAGTAGTTAATCATTATATTACTAGGAGTAAACCCTGAAAAGAAACAGAATTCTACCAGTAAATATGGATAGAGATTATATAGAAGGAACAAATGGTATAAGTTCAACGGGTGGAGATGACAAAGCTATCAAAGTTGCTAGAACCGTTGTAAGAGCTATATTGTCAATGATAGAATCACAGAACACAATTATGAGTAGAGAGAAATTATCCAAAGTTATTTTAGAAAAAAAAGAGGAAGAGAATGCATCCAAATTAAGGTTGCCATTTGCAAAGATGTACGTTATGATTAACGATATCTTGTCAGATGTATACGGTTACGAGCTGCGAGGTATTGAACCAAAGATTAAATTGGCAGGTAATAACGATAAGCATGCTACTACCACACCGCTGAATAACCAAACTAACGATCAAACTGAACAAAACTCTGCAGAGAATGACTATGGTCCAAAAGCTACGCATTTTATAGTATTGAATAAATTGCCGTACCTTCGAAATTTTGAAGAATTTAAGCTATTACAAAACATAAAAAGTTACGAAGAATTAATGGTAGAAGGTAAATATATTGGTGATAGTATGGAAATCGAGAGTACAAATACTCTAGAGAGTAAATTAAATCTTGATCAAGATTTAGTCCTTAAGGGCATATCAAGCTTTATTTTGTGCGTCATATTATTCTCAAAAAACAACATACTGCATGATGAACTATTGAAATATTTGGAGGGCTCAGACATTCCAACAGATGGTTCAAAAATTGAAATAATAAATATAACGATTGAAGAGCTGCTGAAAATACTAGAAAAAAAAGAATATATTATCAAATTAGAGGAAAAGTCAGACTTTGACGGTGATATTATTATGTACAGAATAGGTAGAAGAACCAAGTACGAATTTGATTTGGATTCATTAACCATGATGGTGAGACGAGTGATGGGTTTGAGCGAGGAACAATCCCAGACATTGAAAGAAGATATAGGGAAAAGTGTTGGTGATGCGTATATATGATAGAATAAGTAGTAGACTACCATAACTTTTAATAGCTTTTTTTTTCTGGAAATTTAATCTCATGTTGAATGATAACATATTCTCAAAGAATAAAATATCATTACAACAACTAGACATTGAATATAATATCAGTCACGTGAGAGTGGCTTCAGTTGGAAAATGTCACTACTGAGTTGGCACTAATGGCCCATAATACAGTTTTTACAAAGCCACCTGCTACTCCTTCTTTCTATAATGTAGCTGCCAACGTGAAGTCCCTGCTGTTCTCGTTTATTATTTTTCACTCGTATAAATTTCTTTAATTATGAAACCGAAAAAAAGCATCGTGTTCTGTCCGAAACAAGCAAGAAATTTTGCCTGTCAGCTGAAAAATTTATTGCGTCTCGAGAACTTCCATCTAAACTAATAGTGATTGCCAGGTGCTTTCCTCGTATAGCTCATTCCACTATAACAATCAGAGAGTTTCGTTTCTTCTTAGAACACTTTGTTCACAGGGAGATCTAGTATATATACACTTTAACAGAAGAATAATAGTCAAAAGCTTTTGTAATATTGTGATAACAATCCCCTTATTTTTTTATTACTTTAATTCTTTTATTATTGCAACACAGAGCAAAGGATATCATTATGTTTATGAATCCAACAGACTTACTAGCATTATGTCTTTTAGTGCTAATATTCGCTATCTACTATAACCTTGACACAATCAAGGATTTGTTTTTCGATAACGATGAATCCCTAAACATCAAATCAGATGGCTCAAGAGATATTACACAAGTGCTTGTCGATAATGACAAAAACTACTTGATATTATATGGTTCTCAAACGGGTACCGCTGAAGATTACGCTAGAAAATTCGGTAAAGAGTTAACATCCAAATTCAATTTGAATGTTATGTGTGCTGATTTAGAAAACTACGATTACGAAACTTTGAATGATTTACCTGATAATGTTGTTGTTTCCTTTTTTATTTCCACTTATGGTGAAGGTGATTTCCCCGATGGTGCAGTTCATTTTGAAGAGTTTTTAACCTCTGCTGATCCTGACACATTGAGTAATATTAAATACACTATTTTTGGTTTGGGTAATACTACTTACGAATTTTATAATGGTGCTGCAAAGAAGGCTTTAAAATGCATGGATGCCGCAGGTGCTTCTTTAATTGGTAAATTAGGTATGGGTGACGATGGTGCTGGTACTACAGATGAAGATTATTTGACTTGGAAAGATGAAACGATTGAGGAATTAATCAAAATCTTGAAATTAAATGAACATGAAGAAAAATTCAAGCCTTCTTTCAACTATATCACTCTGGAATCTATTGACGATCATGTTTCTCTTGGTGAACCATCTAAGCACTACTTACCTGTCAACGATTTGAAATTTAATGAAGACGGCAAACAAAAAGGTCCATTCGATTTGTCTCAACCATACATAGCTCCAATTACCAAATCTTATGAATTATTTAACAGCACTGAGAGAAATTGTATACATACAGAATTTGATATCAGTGGATCTGAGATAAAGTACAAGACAGGTGATCATTTGGCTATATGGCCATCCAACGCTAATGAGAAAGTTGAACAATTTTTATCAGTTTTCTGTTTAAAAGGTGATACTATTTTTGATTTAAAACCATTAGACTCTACAATAAAGTTACCATTCCCATGCCCAACAACTATTGAATCTGCTGTGAGACACTATTTAGAAATTACTGGCCCAATATCAAGACAAACTTTTGGTCTACTAACTGAATTTGCACCAGTTGAAATTAAAGAATATGTTACTAAATTAGCAAAGGATAAAGATGCCTTTGCCAAGGAAATCCTCGTTAAGAATTACAATTTGGCTGATGCATTATATTATTTAAATGGAAACCAACCTTGGACTAACGTACCATGGGAATTCTTGATTGAATTAATACCACATTTACAACCTCGTTATTACTCTATTTCTTCCTCATCTTTATCTGAACCAAATATTATCCATGCTACTTCAATTGTTGAAAACACGCCTAATAAATTAACAGAGTCACCAACATTAGGTGTTACTACAAACTTATTAAGAAACATTCAATTAGTTAAAGGCAATGAACCATTGCAACAATTGAAGACATTACCTGTTACCTACGACTTAAATGGCCCAAGAAATTTGTTTAGAAATTTTAAATTACCTGTACATGTTCGTCATTCAGCATTCAAGTTACCAACAAATGTCAAAACACCTGTTATTATGATTGGACCAGGTACTGGTGTTGCACCATTCCGTGGGTTTGTTAGAGAACGTGTTAAGATGACTGAATTAGACAATGATTTGATAGAAGATATGGGAAAAATGATGTTATTTTACGGTTGCAGAAACGATGATGATTATCTTTATGATTCTGAATGGGTTAGCTATACCAAAAAATTAGATGGTAAATTTGAAATTGATGTTGCATTCTCTAGAATAACTGATGAAAAAATTTATGTTCAACATAGAGTTCAACAACGTAAAGCTGAGATTAGTCAATTGTTAAATGAAGGTGCATATGTTTATGTTTGTGGTGACGCTAAGAGAATGGCTAAGGATGTCCAAAAAGCCATTGCTGATATCTTAGTCGAATTGAAGGGTATTAATGACAATGAAGCAGTCGACATGATCAAAGCTATGAAAGTTGCTGGTACATACCAAGAAGATGTTTGGTAATCATTTTTAAGAATGAGAAAAAAAAATCATATATATAGAAAGAAAATTTTTGTTTTAATAACGTTACGTCTGTATAACAATAAAATAATTGATTCGTAATTGAACCATTATCTATCTATTATTTATGCAAAAGGCTTGAAAATTAGGATTAGTGCATGGGAAATGGGAAATTATCATCCCATAGTGTATTGTATTGTATCTGAAATTTCCAGATTCAGGTAAATTTTGGCAAAAAATTGGTTTGTGGTGTTGTTTTTTTCTTTTTGGTAAGGAAATTACCGTTGTAGGTAAAAACGATTCAGTAAGCCAATAACAATATATGCATGTCGTTTATAGATCTGTGTCCCAAAATTGCTAATTATCTTCAGCAAATTGATCAAAAACTTGCTTAGCAGAGTTTATGGAAAGTGTGTTTGAATGGAATTTAAATTTTAAAATATTATATCGACCATCGTCCTCACGTATAATAAAGCTGTCAGAGATAAGATATAGAGTATAAACACTAAAAATACCAAAACTAGGAAACTTTCTATGCACTCTTTAACAAATTTCCAGCATTGGTATATCTTATTTTTATCATTTTTTGTATATATTATTTTTTCTTGCGTAATATCATCATTGTCAGAGTCTGTTTCAGAATCTGTGTAATCCGTATAGTCTCCATTCTCTAGATCTGGATCAATCGAGAGTTTACTCGTACTTTCGTTATAGTTGTATGGTGTGATGGTTTTTTCCATTATGAAATTGGCCCTTTTCACAGGTTAGTTCAAAAAATTGAATTTGGTAATGTTAGGCTTTTACCCTTTAAGAAAACAGTATAATTAGTAGTCTTGTTAGGACGTTAAAAATTTTGAAGTAAACGATAGGAAATAAAAAATATAGAGTGATTATATATGTAAATTTTAATTCTACAAATGAAAGAAAGGGGAAAGTAATTGATGATTCTGCAAAAGCAGTGTGTATGCTAAAACAGGACAATAAAATTGTGTATTATTATTTTATAGGAAATGAGAAGCATGCATGTGCACGATTAATCAATTATGTTGCTAATAATTAACTTAATTACAGAAGCTACAGCTCAGAAATTGGGAATCACAATAAGAGACTCAAGAGTGTCAGGTTCACAAATTGTACCATCGCAGTTTTACAGAGATCAACACGTGGAAACTATTTTTGCGCACGAGGCAGAATGTTTTCAACTAAGAAACTAACGCAGAACCGCATCTCGAAAATTATATAACCATATACCAAAAAGAGTACAAAAAAATTTCATGGCAGAAACTTTTTTACCAACTTAGAAATTCAATTGTGAACAGGCACTAATTGACAGCGTTTGCATTGTGCTAAAATTGGTAACATCCAGAGGTTGAGAAGTTCAAGCTAATTACCTGTAAGCATTGATTCACTCTTTGAAATCCGGATGGAAAAAAAAATAAATGCCTCACTTACTAAGGCTGAATGCTATTCAACCACATTGAGAACCATTGTTTTCTTGTTACACTTGTTACACTACAGTTAGTGTATATCTCTTTTCCCCTCAAGATTCGCTTGTGGATTTTATTACCAACGCATTCTTTCCTCCTCTCGCGTTTGCTTTAATGTCAGAAGGACCAACGCTAGTTTCCTTGACTACAGCATCGAATATACATCAATAGTCTTAAACAAGCTCAAGAATACCCTCTTATGAGTAACTGTTTGAATGTGGCTGGTGTAATCGCGTTTCAACGTTGCTCTCCTATTTGGTAATTACCTCTTGTAGTGGCATACTGTACAAGCAAACAAGATACAAAATTATGCTTTGCGGATTAACTAAAGTGAACTCTTTCATCCTTTAACCGTAAGAGTTCAGAAAACTTTAAAATTTATTATTGTAGCTATGTGTCTAAACAGACAATAGTCATGTAACCTCATCAGATCGTCCTCTATTTTTTTTGGTCCGATATTTACAGTACAAACTTCTTACTGTAAAAATTAAACTTCAGTGTCAACTCTATTTCGCGTTCTAACTTACAGTTATCGTGTAGATCTAGACTGCTCGGTTTGATATATGCCGTTGCTAAATTTAAAAACATATATATATATATATATATATATATATATATATATAAGCCTCATCCCCCACTTCAACCCCCCACTTACGCTTTATTACTTCAAAGCTATTCAAAGGTGCGCTATACCATCGTGCATTGTTATTCGCAATGGCATATGGTCTTAAGGAAAGGTTATGGTTGGTTATTTTAAGAACTACGGTGAACTTAACGTTGCTGGTCTATAAATAGATGGTTTGACTTGTGGGATATCCAACAACTGCATAAAGATGACCCAATTCATGACTTCTTCTTGAAAAATCCATCGATTGCTCCTCTACCAACGGCAACTCTCTTTTTAGCAATGACCTTTTTAACGACTTTTTTACCGGATGCTACTTTACTAACACCACCATTACCCAAACCTACTTGCATAGCTCTTTCCGTCATTAATGCCTTTTCTTTGATTATGTCTGCCATCTCTTTCTTGTACTCCTTCTGTTTTCTGAAACACTCATGTATACTTATCTCGCCGAATTGTTTATTCTTGAACATAAACGTGTCATTCTCTGTCAGTAGTCTATATGCAGATTCAGGTACTAGTGAAATTAACAGATTGCAAGCCATGATCACTTTTGTACAGAATTTAATATTATCAGGAAAATCATACGGTATGCTTAAACTTTCTGGAAAATTCATCACTATCGTTTCAACTTTTTCAGATAAATAGTTTAGAATTCTATTAGCTGAAATCTGATAATAAAAATCACCAGCTTCTTCGATTTTATCAGCAATTTTTTCAAATGCCGTCTCTAGACATTCTACACTTATAAAGTTCCAATTCTTATCATGATAATCAATAAGCTTATCATGATGGTCCCTCAAGCTAAGAAAATTAACTTCTGTATTGTTTTCACTCTGTTCATGCTTCAAGGCGAAATCGCGTACATAGTCTTCCTCACTCTCACTAACACTTTTCTTAAAATGATATCCTATTAAAGAAAATGTAATATCATAAGCCAGACTCATTTCAAATTGTGCATCACTGAAAATGTACCCATTTTCTCTATGGCCAGTGTCGGCATCAATTAAAAACATCGATCTTACATTAGCTTCAGCCAATTCAATTTTCTTACTGTTTTTGTTTGTTTCAGCAAGATATTGATTTTTGAAAGTGAATTCTTTAAATTGATATACCTTTGAGTCATGGCAAAGCAATCTTAACTGTGGTTTAGTTGTGATGTTTGATGGATGAGGAAGTGAAAATATTTTGTATACTTTTTTTTCATTACTTTCATTAACCGGTAATGATTTAGGTACCACTATTAACCTTTGTGTTTCAGTCTTCTCATTAGTCATTGTGCCGCCTTCTTAAATAATCAGAATGCAAGGTAATATTCTTTCTTGAAATGCTATTGATATTTTCGAAATAATCAGATCTTGATTGTAAATATTGCCATGTCGCGTAAATAATTAAGCTCAACTTTTTCACTTTAACGCCAAACCAACCTCGCTTAGAAAAATGTAACATATTGTTTTGAGAGAGAAAAATTTGAATACTTTTTTTTTAAGTTAAATACATATATATATATGCTTACATCATTTATAGTAGCCATTTTCTTTCAAGTAATCAAGGACAACTTCGCGGTCTCTATTAACCCATTGAGCTTTGGATGTAATAGTATCTAAGGATTGGGCAAGACTTTGATCGAATCCCTTAGTTGATCTTTCATCAAAAAATTTCTTAATATCAGTAATAGCGTCAAAACTAGTATGACCAGAAGTAGCTAATGTAACGACAGAACCTAGCATTGACAAACCTGGTGGTAATTTCTTGGCAATTTCATCCCAGTTAGTTTTTGTCCAAGACCATAACGCTTCGATACCTTCTTTAGATGCTCTCATACCTTGCATTGGAATGTAAATATCTTGACTTAAGACTGTACCATCTAATAAGTAACCTAAAGTTCTTTCTAGTAATTCCTTTTCTTTGAATCTACCAAGAGTTCTTAAAGCAGCTAACTTTTCGTCTGATGAAAGTGGATTATTGTAAATTTTGTAAATGTTTTCATAATTTTCACTTCCTCCAACTCTAGCAACCGTATTGAATACAATTGGCTTAATTAAAGCAGGAATAGCTTTCTTGTCACCAGCAACATATTTACTGAACATCTCTAAAGCTGCTTTCTCAACCTCTGGTTCTCTAGCTGCACAAGCAGCCCCAAATAAGGAAACTTTCAAACGTTGGGTGGCAAAAGAATCAGAGGCCTTGATGTTCCAACCTAGTTCACCAGCTTTCGTATGGACAAGTTGTTTTGTGAAGTTATTTAAAGCATCAGTGACTTCCTTTGGTTCGAAAATCCAAGTAGATTTCAAGGAAGCTATGCTATTTAACATTTGTTCCCAAACAACAAATGACGCTTCATTATTCCAACTTGAAATTAATTTCAAAAAGTTAGTAGATGAAGTGTAACCAGATGCTGCCAAGGCTTTTGAATCGGCGACTAAACCTGTACGGTCTTCCACAGAAAGCAAATTAGCTTGTTTACCCAACTTTTCCCATCTTTCGTCAGTGTATGAAGTGATGTAAATACCTGACTGTTCACCATTGACTTTAAAAAATTCACTATCTTTTAATTCCACAGTCTTAGATCTTTCATTCAAGACTAATGAACTATCGACACCATCTTTTGACTTTAAGGCTAAAAATACTGGATATAAAGTTGTATCTTCTTCTTCTTTAACATCGCCAGTGGTTAAGTAACGATTTTGTTTGAAAATAATCTTGTTTCCATTTTCTTCTACAGAGACAACTGGAAAACCAACTTTTTTAGTCCAAATATCCATAACTTTACGAACGTCTTTACCTGAAGCTTCAGATAGTGCATCCCATAAATCTTCGGTCTTAGCATTACCATATTTGAACTTGTTTAGATATTGAGATACACCCTTAATGAAAACATCTTCACCTAACCATTTGGAAATCATTCTCAATAACGATGAACCTTTAGAGTAAGAAATAGCATCAAAAATTTGGTTAATTTCATCAGCTCTTTTAACAGGGACTTCAATTGGATGAGATGATCTTAAAGAATCTAAAGCTAAAGCATGTTGCAAAGTGTCAGTAACATATTGTTCCCAGACTTTCCACTCAGGTTGGAATTCGTTACACGAGTACCATGACATCCAGGTAGCAAACCCTTCGTTTAACCATAAACCTTCCCACCAATCCATAGTAACTAAGTTACCAAACCATTGATGAGCTAATTCATGTTGTACGACTTCAGCAACTCTTTGAATACGGTCTAGAGTAGCATTTTCTTTGTCTAGTAAAACGTCAACAACTCTGTAAGTGACCAAACCCCAATTTTCCATAGCACCTGCAGAAAATTCATGTACTGCAACGTTGTCCATCTTTGGTAATGGATATTTGATACCAAAAGTTTTTTCAAAAAATGCCAATGTCTTTGCTGTTAAATCAGCTGCAAATTGACCGTCTTTTTCGTTACCTGGGGTAGCATATACCCTAACAGGAATACGGAAATCTTTATTTTCGACGTAATTTAATTCGGCTACTATGAATGCGACTAAATAAGTTGACATCTCTGGAGTAGTATTGAAATGAGTATATTTCTTACCGTCTTTGACAGTTTCTTTTTTGACATCCATGTTAGATAAATGGGTTAAAGATGGTTTGGAAACCAATGTAATATCATAAGTTGCCTTTAGATTAGGTTCATCAAAACAAGGGAATGCTCTTCTTGCGTCAGTTGGTTCCATTTGAGTGGTAGCCATGTATTTCGTTTTACCCGTTAACTTGTCTTCATATTTTGCTCTGTAGAAACCAGCCATATTATCATTCAGAGTACCAGTAAATTCAATTTCCAATTGAACTGAATCCGTCTTTGCCAAAGTACCCTTTGGAAAGATAAATTCTGTGATTTGGGAATCCTCATTGAATTTGGTAGATGTAGCGGTGACAGAATCAACCTTTGCGGAATGGATCTCTAAATCAACAGTATTCAATTGAATTGAGTCAATTTCCTTGACATTAACTTTCAAATCAATCTTAACATTACCATCAAACTTGAACGTTTCAAAGTCAGGCTCGATTTGTAAGTCATAATGGATTGGGGTGACATTCGTTGGAAGCACTTCACGGGAGATAGTGGCGCTAGACATAATTAATATTTCTTGTTAGTAAAGTTATATTTGTTTTGAAAATGGGAAACAAAAGAAGATCAGAATGTAAACGATAAAGAATTCTTCAAATTGGTTCTTGCGATCCTCTTTAGCTTAAGTCACACAAGAAAGGACAATATCGGTATCCTTCCTTATCTAATATCCTTAAAACTTTCTTTCATATTTTGCCGTCGGGCAAAAATTCAACCGATCGATCACAGAGTAACATTTTAATACGCACGCGGTGTATAGAAGTAAAAGCTGGAATGATAGAGCTAGGGCTGCTACCGTCTTCATATTTAAATGGAAAACTATTCCGATATTCTAGGGTCATAATGTTTGTTAAAGAAAAAGGTACATATACTTACTTTTGAGTCAAATTTCTTGCTGCCTTTTGGCATTTACCACATGAATGTGACGTTTCTGTAAACAGCGATCTCGTCATTGTCGTTTGGCTTCGGATTGACGTTTTTGTGGAATAAAGTCTTGCATTGTTTATATTTACATGGACATTAGCGATAGTATTATTTACATGGTAGTTTCTCACTAAGTTAGTTGTAGCAGGAATTGCATATTTAACAGAGAATTGTGTTAAAGGGTTAATACGCAACAGTTTAGGCGTTGATCTCTTGAGGATCGTTATCATCTCTGGGCAGTAAACTGAATAAAAAATTCCTTTTTAGGTTAACTGTTATCTGGAGTACAACGATGATTGCTATATACTGATTACCTTCAGTTGGATCAACTACTTCTAAATATCTTGGCAATTTGCCTTAGTCTTTCTGTAGTTTGGACTCAATTGTCAGCTTTCGGTTCGCTAAGTAACAATCTTGAAAAACAGTGAAATAATAGGGCAAAGAAGACAGGTAGGCTAGTTGGCTATGTGATGCAACTTACAAGAACCCTTTAAAGTAGGAACAGAGCATAGACCGGTTTATAAATAAACTTCAGCACCGTATACAAGTTTATAAAAAATGACTGACAATACTAAGGAACTGTTAGTAACAAATACAATCATCATTACATCAAGTAAGACTAACGTCACAGACTCTGACAGCATAGATATTATTCGCAACTGGCTTACCAACAAGATTTTGCTTAGGTTCCAGGTATTAGGTTCCAACCCAATTCAACTTATAATACTGAAGAATTTCAAACGGTTATTACTGATTAGTCCAAGTAATGAAATCTCAAACCACATAATGGAGATTTCCAATGATGATAGTGTAAGATCTTTTAACTTTCATTTCTCACTAGCTGATTCCAGTCAATGTTCTGAAAAACAATACTTAAAACTACCAGAAAGTGCAAGACTATTTTTGATTTCCCCTCCGACGTCCCCGCCACCTGAATTCGATTATAAAAGATGTGAAGAAGGTCCCAATATGGCAACTCTTTCTAAGCATCATATTAATGAGAAACCACACCTTTTGGAGGCACTAAATGGGGTTGGCAGTCAGACAGTGATGCTGTTAAATTCAAAGATAGGGAAAATTACTGTGGATACATGTGCACCATTGAATTATGATGCCGATGACGATATAATTAAGCAGCCAACTTCAATGCCACCAAAATCCATATTTGATGACGATGATGACCTTTACGAAAACCAGAACATCTAGAAATAATATTGATGCTAATGCGTTATATGTTTTATACTCTTTAGTCTCAGCTCATCTCTGCACTGTTTTTTTTTTTTGGGAAGCAGTTCTTGTTCTGAAGAGCGCTTTGTTGGAGAAGTTCCTAAAACAACAACAACTTCCCACTATAGTCATTAGTATGTACCAGTAAGTATATAAAGCTAGAACATTAAGTAGAAGTTATGGTAGATCGTAAGAGAAAACTTCGAAAAATTGACCCTTCATTATATGATCACGGAAGAGATGATATAGCGTCTAATGTTAATAATGACACCTCAGAGCCCTTTTACCCTAAATGCAGATCTAATAACAATAATTCACTATTTCCTTCGGTCCTAGAAGGTATAGAGAACTATATTTATTCCTCTACAAGTCTAGATATATTTGAACGTTTATTTAATCGTCGAATATCTGAGATGTTCAAGAAAGTCGGAAAGGAAAATTACGATAGACAGTTATTATACAAAACATGGAAACATGATCATAAATTGGATCCTGAATTTGAACCTAGTTTTATTGAAGTGAAAAAAGATGACATTATTACAGATGAAAATGGTAATGATCAATCAGATGAGATATCTGATGGAACACACAAGCCTTTTTTCGATGTAGAGGTTGATGTTAATCAAAAAACTCGAGAAAATTCTCAAAGCTCTGCAATGAGTAACAGTAACAATGGCAAGGATAGCTTGAACGCCGAAAAATCCATCGACTCAGGCAAGAACAATGGTCCCTATGATATTGATGCAGACGGTATGATAGCTATTAAGAGTAATAGAGAGAAGAAATACAAGGTAGTCGCACCGCAATTTGTTCCAGAAAATATAAAATTACTTTTAGATAAGACCCTGACGGCCTACGGTGATTCCATCACAAAATATGTCACACGCATTGATCCGATTACTAACTCCAAATCATCACTTAATAGGTTAGGATACCAAGTTGTAGTCCTTTGTAATGAATGCAGTCATATCACAAAAATATATGCTACTGCAACGAGTAATTTGAAGAATCATCTCTTTTTACATAAAGAAAAGCGTTTAAAATTTGATGAAGACGGAGATGAACAATCAAAAAATGACAGTTTTATAAAAAATGTAAGTTCTGATACTGTTTTACTATCAAATACTGGAACATCTTGCCCAAGATTACATTTTCCTAAACCACCCCATTTTTTGGATGACTCGCTACAATATTCTATGCTGCTCTCATTAACGTCACATTATAAAAATAATGCTGAATTGAGCTCTGTGCAATTACAATTTGTTGAATCACTGTCAAATGACGTTTTCACACCGCATATTCAAGATATCGTTAGAAACTGTAAATATAGTTTCTCCCTGACCATCGAAGATCTAAAACTTGGAGCTATTAATTACTATATTGTTACTGCAAGTGTTCTTCCGAGTATTGAGGACTATTGGAAAAATAATAATTTTGATACTTCTTTGATGAGAAACCAATATGTAGTTTCAGTGTTTTCATCTTCTGGTGATGGCCAGGATTATAAAAGAATTCTCTCAGATTTAAGAGCCTTTGGAATGGAAAAAAGACTTAAGTATATAGTCGGGAATCGAAGTGATATATGTGTGAAAAAGGTTGCCAATAGTCTTTGTGAAAGTGTTTCAAATGACATCTTGATTATTGATTCCAACAATAGTATTATAAATGACATCGTTAAGCTTTTTGCTCATCATATTAATAAAATGAACAAAATTAAATTTTATTTGGATAAAGCTAGGCTAATGTTTGAATTGATAGCATCAAACTACACATTGGTAGAAAAATGGGAAAAGTGGTTTGGTTTAAATTCATATTACTTTATTAGTGTTGATATGCCCTTTGAGTTTCAATATTTGAGTGTTTGGAACAACATCAATATATTTATAGAAGCAAATAGAGAATATTTTCCTGCCGATCAAATTGAGAATATTATGCTCCCTAAAAATTTATGTAACGATTTTGAAGTGGACAGTGCAATAAATACAGCATTTACCCTCATGATTGTACTAAATGATATCAAGCATATGGTAACTGGGGAAGTACATAGTGGTATCATGGAACAGTATTCTAAATGGCAGCAAGTTGAGAAATATTTATATCTATTGAAATATCATCTCAAACTAGCCAAAACGTATGATGAAAAAAATGGCCTGTATAATTTATTTCACAACTCTCCTTTTTGCCTCGATACAAAGAATCTAATTGATGCGGTATATGAAAGGGTAGTCGAATTTACGGACTCACTCAAAAGAAGGGTCCACTCTTTCTTGAGTGACTCTTTAAATCCTTGTTCAAAATTGTCAAACCTAAAACAATCCTGCGATAGAAGGAATTTTCTACTGGAGTCCGCTAATATGTACGATTATATGGATCGCTCCATTATACGATCTAGTGACGTTAAGTTTAAAGAAGTGGATATCGAACAAAGCTCACTTTTCAGCTTTATTCGAAATGAAGTAAGCAATGAGAAATCATTTTTCAGAAGAATGCAGAATGGCATCCAAAATGAATTTGAGAACTATATGGTAGAGCCATTAGCTAAGAATGCAGATTGCAAGACATCCTCGAATGGCCTTCTACATTATTGGGGTACCCACTCTTCTAAATATCCTCATTTATCAGGTTTAGCAATGGATCTGGTTAATGCAAATTGTAACACCACTGCAGCGGAAAATATTCTGATGGTAAATGGGCTAGACCTCAAGAACTATACTATAGACGTTACCGAAGCACTTATTAAAGTCAGATATTTCATAGAATTTTTCGAGCTTGATGATACGATATTCGACAAGTTGGCATTCGATTCTCATATTAAAGATAATGCTTTGAAAGCTATTTACTCGTTACGGAAAGAGGGACTGCCTATAGAAAAGAAAACTTATTCAAACATGGGTTTCATGGACGATAAATAATTAGATAGTATAAACTGCTGTTATTTCAATAGTTTTAGCATACTTAGATGTGTAAGTTAAATCAAAATTATGTAATGATACACTAATCTTATTTCTTTTAGTGCTCATGACAAACTAGGTCTGGAATATTTTGGACGTAGTCTTACAATTCATTTTACGAAATTGCACAATCTGAAGTCGTCACCTTCTTCCAATGGGAGAGACTTGTTATACCCGCAATTACGTGACGAGTGTAAGCTGAGTCAAATGTATATGCATGCTTATAGTGTTTTCAATCTTCAAATTGCCCAGGTTTTGTTCTAGTTGCAAAATAATTACTAACAGCTGGCAGGATGAGCGAGATAAACTCATTTGTCACTTTTCAAAAGTTCAGCAAACCAATCGCCCTGCTATACTTCTCTGTCGAGAACTTTGTATGCAAGTTCTTTTTTCTTGAAGCGATGATGCGAATCAATGATATATATATAGAACCTCCCATATTGTTTACACTCTATCCATTGTTTCTTGATATGCAATAGACATTTCGTGTTGTTCAATGGAATAACTCTAGAAATTCTATTCTCTTTGCACTTACAATGGAGAATAAATCAATCAGTTATTGCAAAATGTTTGGGGTAGTATTTGATTGCCTGTTCGTGTCACCCGCAAGACCTTTTCATTAATCAAGATAACAAACAAAGCTATTAATGCGATACTAAATGGTTGATTAGAGTGACAGCTACATTTATCAGGAGGCTTGATGTTGTATTCTACCAATACGGTTGGTCAATTATTTTTAGTACGACAACGTTTGCTCGTGGTATATTCCTTTTTCGCCTCTATAGGATGTGACAATGTAAATGCAACCGATAATATATATCAGCAGTCTGGTAACTTCTGCAACGGAAATATTTTTGGATGTTTAACAAGATACAGCAGCTTGGCTACCCGGTGTTATATGAAAGAAATTAAACTTAGAGATTCTGCTTGTTAAGTTAATACCTGGATCAAAAGAAGTTTATTTTATTCTGTACATTGCAGAGAGGAGGTTCATAGACGAGCGATATCCTGATAATCATTGCATAAATGTTTTCGACTAGAAGTTATATGTAAACCACTTACTATGCTGTTAGAATCCATTTCCATTACCCCAGAAAATTAAAATGCTTTAAAAATGTCCTTCGAGAGAGAATTTATTTATCAGTATGGTAGGTGAATGGTATTTGCTTGGTTTTTAAAAGTAACTTTTCTTTGCACTCACTTCAAATATGATTGTCTAATTCATTAGGTTGTATAGCAGGGCTTTAGCCAGCGGTGTTAATCTGTGTGATTTTGCTTTTACGCCATTTACCTGCTGATTTAAATCAGTAATTTAAATTACCTCACGCCATTTTTCATCAAAGAGGTATGATTTTTGAAGAACTCAAGCCCACTTTTATATATTACAGAACTGATGGACTTTTATTCCGCATTGTTTGTTAAAGTTCGATATTGCCAAATATTTCATTTAAAATCCTTTTAATCCAAAGGCTCAATGTATGTGTAACAACCCTGCTTTATGAAGTTGATGTTGACAAGACTTATAAGCGACAATGCAATCAGAGTTCTCGTTAATTTCAGTGATTATAGCACTCACGAAAATCTTAGGTTTAATTCCATTAAATGCATTGATACTTTCGGAGCTATTCATCATTATTTTGAGGTCAGTATCAGCATAGTTGATTGAAATTGGTAATCAAATTTTTTTTGTATTTAGTAGACTGTTTCTCGAAACGTTGAAGAATTATCTGCAAAAACTTTCGCACAAAGCACGAGAAAGTTTTATGAGTAAGATGGGTATTAAAAGAAATAATACCTCAAGAATCACAAGGTGAATACAAAGATAAAATTTGATCTACTACACACTGTCAGTGAAACGAGTAAAATTAGCTTTTGTTAATCAGGATGTCATTGTGAAATTTTAGGAACATTTTGCATTCAAGTACTTCTATTCAGCTTTATTAGGAGGAGTTTTGTCAGTTAAAAGAATTAAAGACAACATTACGTAATTTACTGCTGTTGTGGTTGATAATATGCTAATTTACTGTTCTCCTATTTGAGAATTTAACTACTAATTTTTTTTTTTTTAGACTATCAATTGGAATGGCCGTTTTAGGTCCATATGATATTAGTAAATTCTGACATATTCTTAGTGAATCATCGGAAATTTTGGTTTTATTTAAGATACTGAATCTATTAATATATCAAAATGTCATATAAACCTAACGTACAAGCCAGCAACAGATGAACCTCTACTGAAAACGGTCTAATTATAGACATAGACATATGGTAATATAGCAAAAGGTAGGTATAGGTAAATTTAAAATTGTTTAAACCGCTGTTTTGAGTACTTCAGTCATCCACACAATGGCTTTGATAAGCGTTAGTTGCCATTATTTACAAAATCATCCTACTGTCCGTTTGTTATCGCTCAGAACTGCCCAGAGATTTATTTTCTCGAGTGCATGTCAATCTCTGCAAGTATTGTTACCTCGTCTAAAAATAGTTTTTTTTTGGAAAAAAAAAACGACAATTACAAAATGCAAACTATGGAGAACCTATAAGTTACTACAAACAGACCAGCCTCTTAATTTTAATTACGCAATAAGACAATATAATTCACATTTGAACAACTTGCATGCTTATGTCTTATCTAAGACAAATATAACTTTATTGGGAAATGAAATTGACTTTTTCAGATATTAAACAAGTTTCTTAGTATTTAATTAGTCGCTGTCCGTACATTATTTCTCCATATGTGTTATATTTCGTTCCTCACAGTTGGTTTTCACAGTTTGCCTGTACGTAGTTTTTTTTCTCTTATTGTATTGGTGTAAAATGAATAGAAATGGTTATGGCATATTAAAATAATCATTTCTATATTACGGTTAATGCCAACTTAGTTTAAAGAAAGACGATAATGGAAACTAACATAAATCGACATTCTTTCAAAGTACTAGGCCAAGAATTTATAGTTGATAATCACTTTCGACTAATAGATACAATTGGACATGGGGCATACGGAATTGTTTGTTCTGCTAATTATTATGAGAATACACAGGTAGAAAATAACGCAATGGTAGCGATAAAAAAGATTCCACACGTATTTAGTAAGACATTACTTTGTAAAAGGTCATTGCGTGAATTAAAATTGTTAAGACACTTTCGGGGTCATCAAAATATTATTTGTCTATATGATTTGGATCTTGTTCATGACTCGTATGGAAGGTTCAATGGTCTATATATTTATGAAGAACTTATGGATTCAGATCTCAATCAAATTATCAAATCCGGCCAGCCACTAACTGACTTGCATTTCCAGAGTTTCATTTATCAAATTTTGCGTGGTTTAAAATTTATTCATTCAGCCGATGTCTTGCATCGTGATCTTAAACCAGCAAATTTATTAGTTTCAGCAGATTGTCAGTTAAAAATATGTGATTTTGGTTTATCAAGAGGTTTTGCAGATGATCCTACGGAGAATAATAAATTTTTAACTGAATATGTGGCAACAAGATGGTATCGAGCACCTGAATTAATGTTAAGCTATGAGGGATACACTAAAGCGATAGATATATGGTCAACGGGTTGTATATTAGCTGAATTACTTGGTGGAGAGCCTATTTTTAACGGAACCGATTATGTTAATCAGTTGAATAAAATATTGCAAATATTAGGTACTCCTATGATGGATACATTGAATAGAATAAGTACCCAAAACGTACGGCATTATATAATGCAATTAGGATTAATACCAAAAGTATCATTTGAGAAAATTTTTCCTTTTGCTAATAAACAGGCTATCGATCTTTTAGAAAATATGTTAGAATTTGATCCAGACAAGAGAATTACCGTAGAAGATGCATTAGAACATCCATATTTAAATATATGGCATGATCCAGATGATGAACCAATATGTACAGTGAAACCAAATTTTCAATTTGAAAATTATAACAGTATGGAAACATTAGAAAAGTTAGTTATTGAAGAGGTTAATGATTTTCGACGAGTTGTCAGACAGCCCTTAATGAGGGATATAAAAGAACAAGAACAACAAAACTTTCAATCCACACAAAGTTTAATTGATAAAGAGATTGAAATCATGTTTCAAGGTAATAATCATAATAATGACGATGAAGATAATATACGACGAGTCCAAAATTGGAATTTAGCGGCAAAGGATTGTAATAATAATAACTATAATGACGAAATCCAACAAGCGAAAGATACAAACGACAGTTCTCTAGGGCCACCTGTACAACTCGAGCGTAACTACAAATTTTTAGGTCCAACAGATTCATCTTCATCCTCATCTTCTGAATATATGCCAAGAAAAAAAAAACGGAAATGAATCAGCAAGAGGGGAAATAGACATAGACAAAATAATACAAAGTACAAACGGTTCTATGTACTGTAACTAATTTTTAATTTTTAGCTTTTCAATCGACGTGTACAACTATGTAAAAAAGAAGTCATTTACTTGTTCATATACTTCAAAAATAATAAACAGGAACTATTCAATTGTGACAGGATTGCCTTCTATTACACGATTGATACCATTTGAAACAAAAAAAAGAAAATTTTACCGTATTGTTAAACGATGAGGAGTATTAGTGTATTTTCATAAAGTTAAGGCACGTCACCAGCTTTGATAAATTTTTTTGCCTTATCCAAATTTAGTATACCCGGTGGAAAAGCACAGTCTTATCGTACAAAAAACTAAATATTTCTTGGAAGAAAAATAAAACGTTTTTTTATTTTTTTTTTTTTTCACTCCATTGAAAAGGCCAAGAATGCAAAAAATTTCAGAGGGGTTGCTCGAGAAATTTTTGAAATTCACGGCATCGGGGAAGAGAGAAATAGTGAAGAGTATCTTTACGCAGCAAAAAAAAAAACAAAAAAACCCTTAAAAAGCGCACAGTACGGTAAAAGCTTCGAGAAGACTAGTGACTCTCTGCGGCTATCCTTGAAAAAAGGAAAGTACAAAACCCACCCGGAGCATTTCTAAGAAATAAACACTCAGCATTAATGGAATGTTTATGCATAAAATTGCTGCAATGGCCATGATGCAACGGTTTAGCGGAGATTTGCATCTAAAAGTGATGACTGAAGAAACAAATTAATATTCAGTTCCCGGAATCTTCTTGGCTATTGTTTTTTGTGTGTTTTTTACCTAAAGAAGTCGAGTCGTATCTGAAAAAGAAGCCTTATCCATCAGTGGAGGCTGATTTCTTTTTCCTTTTTTTCTTTTATGTAATTTAAACGCCAAAAAAACTCGAGGAGAAGGAAATCTAAGTATGTTCACATCTGCTTCAGTGCTATTACAATTGGTCAGAACTCATATGTATCGTGCGCCATTTTTTTGGTTTTTAACCCAAACATAATACAGATCGGCGATAAAAAAAAAACTTTGGTGCTCCTTTTGCAGGAAAACTGACAAGAACAAATTAGCCAAATGCAAGGCATCTCTCCTCCAAGGTTCTTCAATTTTTTTTTTTTTAGTTTATGCAATACCGTTACGTTTACACAGAGTTTACTGAAGTGAGATCAGGAGTTTTTTCTTTTAATCATATTTTCTTGCACTATTTGATAGTGAAAAAACAAACGAAAAAACACTTCAACTTTGATTTCTTTGCTTTTTACTTGTTGATACACCGTATTTTATATAAAACAGTATTTTTAAAAACGCAATTATTTTACTTTTATTGGAGATCTAAGAATGATTACTATTTTTAAACCTGTGTTGTGATTCTAAAGTATTATTAAACATATATCGATTGAGAGAATTGATAGATCAAAGAACACCGCTGGAATATTTGCTAGATAAGGGTCTTCTCTTCTTTCGGTCTTTTTTTTTTTTATATATATTAACAGCAAATTCCATTAAGCATATAAAACATTATGAGTTACAATTTACTCTTTACCGCAGAAGATACTCCAATTAAAAGATGTAATGATATACTCAATGCTCGAATTATGGTTTTAGGTGACCGCAATTCTGGGAAGACATCACTTATTTTTAAATGGTTAAATCAAACAAGTTACTCAATCGGATGTCTAGATGGTAACACTTTCGATAACTTCCTTACGAGAAATATATATCGTCGCATCATCTTTAATGAATATGAAAAATATACAATGAAAGAGAATACACAAAAATCAGCTTCACTTGATTTTGACGATGTGCCAGAAAACTATCTCAATAGTAGAAAATCCATGGTAACAAACGTTAAAATTTTAGATGCTGCAAGTACGGAATGTTCTGATTATAGTGATTTTACTGATTTGCAAAAAGAACAGATAAAACAAGCTGATGCATATGTACTATGCTTCAATTCAACAGATGAAATGTCTTTTGATATTTTGAAATACAATTTAAAAATGTTGATACAAACAATTGAAGTTGACGAAAGGGCCTTAAATGATGACAAATTAGAATATTGTCCAATATTCGTATGTTGCATGAATCCCGATGCATATATTGATAAAGTCGTAAGCGAAGTTGATGTATTTGATTTACTGCGAAGTTTGAACCTTTCAGTTGAAGATAACTATTTTGATATATCCACCAAATTCGATATTAATGTCATGAATTCATTTTACACCATATTATATGATATCGAGGTCAGCAAACATCATTTTAGACAAGAGTTGAAGGAAAATAGCGAGATTGCATCTAAATTAATTCAAGAAAAGGAAAGTATTATGTCTAGAAAAGAAAGCGTACCGATAAGTGATGGAATGTCATCGACAAGTGATATGTTCTCAAAAATCTTTAATAATGAGGTTACCAGTTTCGCTACAATACATGATGAGGATTGTGAATATGAACCTATTGTTGCAGATCTCATGCTTGCAGGTATACAGGGAAAGGGGAGTCAGTTAAAATTGAATCAAAGGATATTAACGCCAACAACCGATGTAAATATTAAACAGCAGGTGGGTGTTGATTTTGGAACTATTATGTTTAAGTCAAAGGGATCGGATGATCAAATAGCTAAAGTTCAGGAAAATCGTGTGAATAGTGATGACAGTTTACATCAAACCTCAATAAATTCTGAGAAAATGGCACCTAGCATTAACCATGTTAGAAGAATGTCTGCAAGAAATTCAATTGCTTTACCTCGAAACCTTAATATCAATAAAAGACCAAAACAAAATAGCTGTGTAATTGTATAGAAGGAGATTTATATAAATGGGATGTTATAGAAACCATCAGGCTGGTACGTGGTTTCTTTGTATAATATCATTAAGACATATTTTACGTTGTTGGAGCACCACTTCTAACGTTTTAACTTCCGAATTTTGTTTTGAATATCTCTTTTACAAAACAATTTTACCTAATAAAACGTACTAACTTTCAGGAAGAGAGAATGACTTCGTTGTCATACTTACTACTGAAAAATATTACACTTTATTTGACTGTTTTGTATAACATCCGTGCACTTAACATCCGTGCACTTTGGTAACTTTTTTTTTTTTGAAAAATTATTTATAGTAATTGTCTTTTTTGTTTTTTTTTAATGCAAAAGTGAAATTCTTTGTTGGGCAGCGCTGTGTGTGTTAAACATCAAGCAAGAAGTGAAATAAAACACACATCTTTAAAATTTTAACACTCAGTTTTCATTATCAAAGTGAAATATACAAATAAGAGCATAATAAATAAAGATGGTATGTTTAAAGTCAATAATAGCCCCAAAAGCAAATGAATGATAATATGTTACCTACTGGATCAAAACTGAGACCCAAATAGATATACTTTAATGAGATTATGAAAAAATTTATCAAATGAAAATATTCCATACACGACGAACCAGTTATTAAAGAGTTCTTGATACCAGATTATATGAGACTTATGAGATATACACGTATCAAATAAAACTATGGCATTCTAAGATAAGTGATATATTATTGCCCTAGTAGAAATCATAAATGAGAGTGGCAAAAAATTCATTCTTTTTGTTAGGATCATTAGCCAGAAATTTCATGCTATGACATAATCTCAATATTTTTTGGTATCCTGAATAATCTGTCAAATATATCATTTCATGATGAATACAATATTTCATGTAGTATATAAGGCTACTGCTGTATTTTTACACTTTATCATCATTTTGCATTCCAATGTCTTCTTTAATATTGTTACTAACTATTTTTCTTTTCTTTTTTTGAAATTTTAATTTTTACAGGTTTTAGTTCAAGATTTATTGCACCCAACTGCCGCTTCTGAAGCCAGAAAGCACAAGTTAAAGACTTTAGTTCAAGCTCCAAGATCTTACTTCTTAGACGTCAAATGTCCAGGTTGTTTAAACATCACTACTGTTTTCTCTCACGCTCAAACCGCTGTTACCTGTGAATCATGTGCTACCGTCTTATGTACCCCAACCGGTGGTAAGGCTAAGTTATCTGAAGGTACCTCTTTCAGAAGAAAGTAAACTACCTATGGATCTCATATTTCACATTAAATAAACTGTATATGTTCCTCATTTATATATTATAATAAAAATCAGATTTAAAAAAAAAAATAATAAATATATACTTTACAGTTTTTTTCATAAATGAATACTAATATATAGACTTCCCCTCTATAGAAAGTGTATTACTGCAGTCGTTAAATTTTCTTTATTTATTCTATTTACATGAATAATACATGCATAATGTTCACATTATGACTAACTTTCTGTACTTATACAGTAATGCATCTACAACTTTCCGTTGTTATAATAATGACCATATGCGTCGGATAATTCTTTCATAGCCTCTTCTTCACTCAAATTCAGCTTATCTCCACTTTCTAAACTATTGAATTTTTCAGCTATCTGTCTTTCTTTTTCTTTACGATTTCTCTTTAGTTCTTTGATTCTTTTCTTTTCTAATTTCTCAAATTTCTCGATATTAATCTTACCTAAACTTTTAATCTTAGTTTTAGCATCGAGACCCCACAAATCACCTTTATAAGCTTTTCTTGCATCATGATAAATCTCTTTTGAAAACGATTTCGGAATAATCCACTTTTCTAACTCGCCAGAAGCCCCACATAAATCCAAAATGACATGACCCTTTTTCTTTGTAGGATTGTTGATAATTCGAGGCCATGTGTCAGGGGTATTATCCCCTAGCGACCCTATTCCATATAAGTCCTTGCTGTTCTCATTATCTTGTCTCATCTGTTCAATTCTTTTTATGGTGTCGTTATCATTAAGAGATCTTTCTGCTACCAAATATGAAAAGTTAATGATTTCAAAATTATTTCCCTGTGGTCTACCAGAGCCTGCTAATTTCCTATTTTTCTTACGAATAACCTTTTCATCTTCCTCATTATCCCACTTTGTAGCCAATAATTTGCCTTTTTTCAATTCCAAACTAAATTTGGGTCTCTTTATGGCTTTTTGAAACGAACAGAATTTCAAATTCTTTCCTTCAGGCATCTCAAAATAATTTGGGTTACCTGTTTGTAACGGGCATTTTTTATGATGTGGACATGGTGCAATAATTTTTAAGTAATAGTCTGATGCATTAGAAGTTGTGGATTCATGCATTTTTGAAGTATCTATATTGGTATTAGGTTCATCTGACTTTATCGATGAGCCACCAATCCATGGTTTAGGTATTTTGCCAAATTCATTAGGGTACCTTTCCGGGCGTATCATGACTTGCCTTGCCCTAGCGATCGTCTCAAATCCTAAAGGTGTTCCCCTTTCAACAATAACAATATGCCCACCAGGTGCTAGCAACTTCAAATATGTTTCAATATTCTGGTCAATCTGGATCGGATACTTATTAACGCTTTGTAAAAGTTGATGATTCAATATGATCAAATCGTAAAACTTATTAGTCGGTAGATCTTGCCTCAACTTAGTCACAATTTTTATCTTCTTTGTCATGACCTCGCCAACCAGATCTTCACCTTCCACTATATTATCATTCACATTCAACATATTATCAGACAGATCGTCTTGTATCTTGCGAGCTTCATCGGTAATTTCATTATATTGCCTACTTAAAATAATCTTTGCTCTTTTTTGCATCTCTATCCCTCCTAAAATTACTGACTCTTTGGTAATAAATCTATATTCAGGACCCAGTACATCATTCAGTGCAACAATGCCGGTTGCTGGTCCCATACCAACATCTAGTACATTGCGAGGTTTAAATTTCTCTCCTAACCGGAACTTTAGGTCACTTAAAACTTGATAGATTGCACCGTAATCATGTAGGAAAAAGCCAGCAATACTTGCATCAACCTCCAAGGCCGTTCGTGGCAATTTCCGAAGCTTATCCTCATTTAGTGCCAAATATTGATTCTTAGCCACCCTTCGAAGGTTATTGGGAATGTGCAGGGCAGTTATGTTATTATTTATTGCTTTGGCTACATCAGCATTTAATTCTAGTTGAGGTCGATATGTCCTAGCCTTTAGTGTATTGGGCTGTACTCTTGAATCTCTTGAACTCAGTATGCCCTCAGCAGCTTTAGGTATAACATGTGATGAGGTTGAAGTACATCTGATATTAAGATATCTGAACTGACTCAGCTGTCTTGACATCGAAAGCATATCTTTTACAGTAATCAATTAAGTATGGGGACTAAATTGCTTGCTCTAAAACCACGTTCTGTTCTGGTATTTTCTTTCTACGGTCGTTCACAATACTTTTCATCAAAAATTACTTATTTGCCCTTCAACTAAAAGGAAAAATAATGTTGTGTGGTCAGTATGGAAAAGTTGCGAGCGACACCAGAAGAACAAGACTGAACACGAAAAAGAATAGTTAAACACCATTGTTTGAACAGAAAGAAGAGTTAATCTAATCGAATAGCATCAATCTAAAAGACCAAAGGAACAAAATCAGATATACTATTGTAATGATAAACACTAGCATCTTGTTGGCATGCTTAATAGCAATATTGACAACTGTTCTACTTTTATCACTGAGGTCGAAAACTTCAGGTTCGAGTAAAAGTAAGGAACCTGTCTTTTTTATCGCAGGGCCCTCCAATAGTGGTAAAACTGCCTTATTCACATTGGTAAGTTAATTGTTACTTATTATTGAAGCCAAAATTACTTTACTAACAAAAACATTCCAATTTTTTATATTATAGTTAACAACTGAAAATGTGAGAAATACAGTAACCTCTCAAGAAGTTAATGTTAAGAGGAATTACAAATCTTCTATAAGTTTGATTGATTTTCCAGGCCATGTAAAATTGCGTTATAAGTTAATTGATTACCTGAGGGAAACGGAAAACATTAAGGGTGTTATATTTCTCGTCGATTCTACCGTTGATCCAAAGAAACTAACTAAGACAGCAGAATTTTTGCTAGACATCTTGAAAATTACAGAAAATTGCTCTAAACCTGTAGATATCCTAATAGCATGCAATAAATCGGAATCTTTCACTGCAAGGCCACCAATGAAGATCAAGGAAGCCTTGGAAAAGGAAATCGGTGAGATTCTTGTAAGGAATATGAAGTCTTTGGGTGAAGTTAAAAAACAACTAGATTCACGTGGGGAAGATGAAGATGGTGTTGGTGACGAGACGGCTGAATTTTTGGAGGCCTGTAGCGAAACCAATAAATTCACATTTGCAATGCTCGAAGGTGAAGTTGATGCGTTACCAGGAAGTGTTGTGAAGAAAGCTGTTGAAAAATGGGAAGACTGGCTTGAGGAGGAAGTAAATAAATAGAATTAAACTTTTGTTTTTGTATTTGTTATAGACGAATGAATGATCATACGAAAATTCTACCTAACTAGGTCAGCATATTTAATTAATAGAGTGTTTGATTAACAAAGATGATACCTGTGAAGAATTATAAGCGATCTAAATACTATTTCAGGATAAAATAAAATATACACTTCATTTGTATAGATTTAAACCATTGTATTAGAATGTCCAGTCTTAAAACTGTCAAACTCGTGGTAGCCTAGAAAACTTATTTACAGACATCTAGGATACTTTTCACATAATCAAAGAGTAAAGTAGAATTCGTAAAGGGCATAATCGTTATTTTTCGTTCATGCAATTGCTCAAAAATATGTATTACTAAATATGTCAATTAGATAGAGCTCTCCATTAGAATTTTGTATTATTATTTCAATATGTTGGAAATAATGGGCGTAGTACACATTATTTAGTATTAAAAGCACATTTATTATATTTGCGCTGACGCCCAACACAAGAAAAAATGTCGGAAAAAGTGAAAATTTTCACTTATAAAGACAAAAATGTAAAAAATATATATGTTACATATTACTTTATAGTATAAAAGAAAGATCAGGTTTAGACTTAGAAAATGTCTGATTACATCTCTGATGCGCAAAAAGTTCATCACAATACCATTGCACAATCTTAAGTAGTGATCAACTCAACAGTTACCGGATGGTGAACAACATTAAAAAATACAGGTCTTTCGAATCGTTGCTTAGAATTCACATTTAGCAATGTTTTTTTCCCTATGAGATGCCACCCAAAAAGAAAATCTATATCCCCGTTTTTTTTTAGTTTTTGGAACGACACTTTACAGGCTGATTACTGAGTATACTTTCTAACAAAATTGAATTGAAATATTAATAATTAAAGTAAACTGATTTTTATTGTTGACCGTGTTGGTATGATCTTTAGAATCTCAAAAAATAAGAAATTAAGCTCGCATGGCGTAATGGCAACGCGTCTGACTTCTAATCAGAAGATTCTGGGTTCGACCCCCAGTGTGAGTGCTTTCTTTCTTATCCAATTTCCGTGATAGTTTAATGGTTAGAATTGGCGCTTGTCGCGTGCTAGATCGGGGTTCAATTCCCCGTCGCGGAGAGATTCAATTTTTTTAATTGAGCGGCTATTACTGAATGATTCGAAGAAATTACAACTTCAGTGTATAATGTAAGATTGTCAAAGCTACGTTATCTGACAACCAATATTTTAATATTCTGGTCAGATAATGTAGGTAGGAACTCCCTGCTACCCAACTAACTATCGTTTGGTGCTATTAAGTTTAAATGTTTTATATACATAATTGAGATTTGTACTTTGTTATCCTGATAATTGTATACATATGTATGTACCTTTCAGGTAAAGTACAGCTTATTTATAAGTCTCTTATGATAATATAACCAAATAAAAAATAGGCATTGCATATACATATGGGCACTTAAGACTCCCCAGTATTGTTTCATAAGCAACAGTTGGGAACTGCTAGGGAGAAAGAGAAACTATAAAAAAAAAAAAGATAATTTCATAAAAAGTCAAAAAATCGTTATTTGACTAAATAAAAATATTTAAGTAATATTTAACTAATGTCAAACACTAAAGTAAAGTAAGAAATCTATAGAAAATTTATATAAAAATAGAATTTAAATAATAATATGGGAATATATTATTAATAAACTTATTTCTTACCTTGGTTAGCGACAGCAGCGGCACCAGCGGCAGCGGCTTCTGGGTCTAAGTAGTAAGATGGCTTAGATGGCTTTAAGTTTTCATCTAATTCAAAGACTAATGGAATACCAGTTGGGATGTTTAATTTAGCAATGTCAGCATCGGAGATACCTTCTAAGTGCTTAACTAAGGCTCTTAAAGAGTTACCGTGAGCGGCAACCATAACGGTCTTACCAGCTAATAAGTCCTTAGCAATAACATCTTGCCAATATGGTAATAATCTGTCAATAACTAAAGCTAAAGATTCAGTGTTTGGTAAAACATTTGGATCAACGTTGTTGTATCTAGAATCGTGCTTTTGAGAGAATTCAGAGTCATCAGCAATTGGTGGAGGTGGAACATCGAAAGATCTTCTCCAGGTAGTGAATTGTTCTTCACCGTATTCAGCTAAAGTAGCAGCCTTGTCCTTACCTTGTAAAGCACCGTAGTGTCTTTCGTTTAATCTCCAAGATCTTTGAACTGGAATCCATAATCTGTCAGCCTTGGATAAAGCAATGTTAGCGGTTTGGATAGCTCTGGATAATTTAGAGGTGTATAAAACATCTGGCATGACGTTCTTTTCCTTTAATAATTCACCAGCTCTGGCGGCTTCCTTTTCACCGACGGCCGATAATCTAACATCAACCCAACCGGTGAATAAGTTCTTTTCGTTCCATTCGGATTGACCGTGTCTAACTAAAACTAACTTTGGCATTTTATCTTTACTGTGTTTGTATTTAAGTACAGAGAAATAGGGAAACAAAAAGAGAAAAACAAGAATTAAAATGTACAAAAGGAAAAGAGTAAATTTAAAAACAAGAGAGGTTGAAATCTAAGTGTGTTGTTTAAATACACTCTAGCTAGAGAGAAAACGAGATAATAGAAGGTTAAAGAAGCCCACTTTGATCGCATGGTTTGGTATGGAGTTGGTTTGGGAACAGAATTTCGTAGGTCAAGGCTGGGAGTTGAGTGAATAAAAAGTACAACTGATGAAACAATCACGATCACTGAGAAATTCACTGCATTATAAATGGGAAGTCGAGTCTATCTGATATTAGCGACAAAAAATACACGTCGCTGGGAGCTATGGGTGTAGGAGACAAGAAGCTATCTTTAGAGGAAGCTAGATCCGAAAAATTTTATAAAGTAGAAGAGCATTGCGTACGTACGCACTATAAATCGTCTCAGTCTCCGAGGAGTACTGCGTAGACTTCACCAACACGGTCGTTCAGATCCGTAGTCTGCATGGCACGACCCTTCGCAGCGAAACCCAACCTAGCACACTCACGCGTCACTGAACATCCTACATAGCAGCTCAAGAGTGCGTAATCAACCCATGTCATTGCCTTGTGTTCGTCTTTGCCAACGTTTTCTAGTTCCTCACAAAGATGGAAGTCGTACATGGCACGGCTGTATGACAACATGCACGCAATAGTTCCTGTGAGAGTGTCACCTTGACCACCAACTCTCTTGTAACTACCATCTTGCTTATTAACCAATAATTCTCCATCTGGTGAAAAAATCTGATCTTCACGTCCCTTTTGTACCACAATGCAATTCAAATTATGTGCGATTGAAGAACCAGTATATTTGGTATCTTTGTTTGGTTGATTACCAATGGCATCATTTACTCGCTTAAACTCAACGACGTTCGGGGTGATAATAATACGCCCTTTTGGGAATTGCTTTAAAAGTTCACGGACCTCGATATCTTGACTAATCAAAAATAATCCATCAGCATCTAGTACTATTGGTATCATTCCCTTTTTATCTGTTAAGATAAATTTGATAATTTCTTTAATACTGCTCAGCATACTAGGATCACGACCTAAACCAGGTCCAATGACAATAACATGAATCCTATCCAATACTGACTTAATCTTCTCCATCTCACTTTTTTGTCCATTGTCCCTTAAGTACGGATGAACCATAAGATTAGGCGAGTAAGATTTAATAACAGTTGCAGCATTTTTTTCGCATATTACATGTGTTAAATCACATCCCATTAATGCAGTGGCATTTGCACTAAAATATGGAGCCCCCGTGTAATCTTCGCAACCACCTATTATACAAACTCGCCCACCAGATTGTCCCTTATGAAATCTTGGAAGTAAAGGTGGTATACATTTACTTTTAGCTAAATTGAGTAACTCTTTATGTGAGAGTTTAGATAATAACATCTTATTAATTTGTATTAATTGCTTTTTCTTCTATAGTGTGTATCTAAGTCCCTTACCAGCTGTATTACTTTCAGGAATAATTGACTACATCCCTTATACCTATCATACTTTTCATTACCCAGTTTTTAAAAATTTTTGATAATTTTTCATTTTCAAGATTCTTCCAAATATATGTCACATGTGTCTATAAAGAATCAAATATTTTTCCGGCTTTGTTAAGTTATGAAATTCAACGCAATTTTCTTCTTTCTGTTTGATATTCTTAATCTTTTTGGAGCACCATGTTGTAGTTCCACCAGCTATTTTGGATATGTACCCCCGTGTAGCGTATGGCATATCCGTGAGAGCACCATGTGAAGCATCATAGTAAATGTCTATGGAGACAGGAGATCCCATATGATACATTAAATAACCAGACCTAGTGGAATACAGATATTGTAGCGTTCTATGAGCAGCAACCATATGTGTCTTGCGAGGGCCTTTCAGGAATCGAGACAGTAAAGAGACAGTGTAAGTAATATCAGGACGACCAGTGTTAGAAATGAATAGCAGTTGGCCAACGATACGTTGATAGGAAGTAATGTTCGAGACCTTAGGTGACTCTGGGTTGAATAAGTCCATAGTAGGAGACAGCGAAGTCGTCATATTCTTGGAGAGTTCAATTGAATGACTATTGGCAGCTTGTGTAATATAATCATGTAAAGACAAAGTAATAGCCTTACTAGTCTGTGAAATGTTAAGGCCTAGGAACTTTTGGACGGGACCCAGGTCTTTCATGGAGTAGAAAGTAGACAGAGCTAGTTTGATTTTGTGCATTACAGATAAATTTGGAGCAGCAATAAGGAGATCATCAACATATAATGCGACCAGAGCAGTACCAGAGTTAGTTTTTCTAAAGTAGAGACCATATTCACCAGCGTGTCTTTGAAAACCAATTTTAGAGAGTGTACCATGGATGTGTTTGTTCCATAACAAAGGAGCTTGTTTGAGACCATACATTGCACCAGTCAGTTTCCAAACCCAATCAGGATGTTTTGTGTCAGCAAAGCGTGGAGGTTGGCGAACATAAACTGGTTCGTCCATAGGGGAATTCAAAAAGGCAGTATCAACATCCATTTGGTGTACCGTTAGATTTAAGCAGGCAGATAAGGCTAAGAAGATACGAACGGAATCGTAGCGAACCACTGGAGCAAATGTTTCAGTATAGTCAATACCTTCTATTTGACGATGACCTTGAGCAACCAATCTAGCTTTAGCCATATTATTACCTTTTACTGTCAGAACCCATCTTGTACTTAGAGCGCGTGTGTGAGGAGGTAATGGTACAAGTTTAAAAGTGTTGTGAGTTATGAAAGCATTAAGTTCTCGAAGGCAGGCAGCTTTCCAGACATCACTCTTAGGACCTGATAATGCTTCATTGATGTGAGCTGGGGTGATTAACTGAGAAGCGATGGTTGAGTGACCTTGTAAAACAGCAGTAAGACCTATGTGATGGGATTGTGAGAAGGACGAGTTGGACGATGAGGGAGGAGAGCTGGGAATATCACGAATTGATGTTGTGGGATCTAGCGTCTGAATCGTGAGAGGATTAGCAGGGCCACGAAGGACAAGGGCACCGTTGAATAAAATCATATCATTCATAGCTAGTAAAGGAGTGTTTTCGCAGCTCTGACCAGAAGGAGACCAATTAGCAGATGTTACCGAGTTTTTGATAGCGTCAGTGTAAAGTTCTTCTATTTCCACTTGTTTAATTGGACCATCTGTAGATTCTTTGGTTGGAAGAGTAGAAAAGACCTCGTCATTGGTAGTTGATAGTTGAGTAGGAATTGCTATGGAATTGGAGATCCCATTGATGTTAGTGTTTCTCTTCTTAACTATTTTTGGTTGAGGAATTTCATCAGTTGTTTCTACAGGTGGGGGAACGTCAACGTAATGATTAAATCTCTTTGTAGGACGACGAAGTGATTCAACCATTTTTGTTGTTGCATCAAGTTTAGCGACTAATTGTTGGTTGTGGTATTTTAGTTCAGAAGCAGATTGTAGTGCCACATCAAGTTTCTCTTGGAGATAAGCATTGTCTAACTCAATATTGTCTTGTTCGGGGTTGGAGAGAGGAAGATCCGGAGTCTCTTCTTCAATGTCGTTGTTAGATTCCTTATCTTCGTTAGTAATCTGTTCGGTAGACTGGTCACTTAAGTTAGCGACAGATGTCTCAGAGTCAGGATAGTGTGGAATAGCAGCAGAAACCTTTGTTGGGACAGATAACGTACCGCCTGTACTTGGATATGAGGGGATTCCTCCAATAACTGAGGTAGTGAATTCATGAGACTTTATCGTTTGAGTACTGTTGGCTAAGGGAAAAGTAAATTCGTCGAATTTAACTTGAGTACTAACAAATATCTTCTTGGAGGGTGGATGATAAATTCGGTAACCTTTGTGATTGGAGTCGTACCCGACATGGATTCCAGCAATAGCTGTAGGGGCTAGTTTACCATCACGAAGAACAGGTGGAAGGGTAGCATAAGCAGCACAGCCAAAGATTTTTAAATGGTTGACATTGAACTTCTCGACGGCCTGGTTGTTCCATAAACAGTATGGAATAGAGTTGTCTTTGCTAGGGATAGGTAGTCTGTTTAAGAGGTAAATGGCACAGGACACAGCTTCTGGCCATAAAGAGGGAGGAATTCCACCACCAATAAGTAAGCAGCGAGTTTTCTCTTCAATTGATCTGTGGGCACGTTCAACAGCACCATTTTGAAAACTTGAATGAGGAACGGTTAGTTGGTGTTGGATACCTTTGGACTTAGAGAATTTATGAAGGGTATGGTTAACAAATTCCCCTCCATTATCAGTTGTGATTGCTCCAACTTTGAAAGCTCCACGAGATTTAAAGTGATTTTCAGTGGTGGTAATCCAGTTGATAAGTTAATCAGCGGCATCACCTTTCGATTTCAGGTGGATAACGGAATAATACCTGGAATAAGCATCCCTGATGGTAAGAAAATACTTGTTGGAGGTAAAAGTTTTGTATTGGAATTTACCACACAAGTCAACTTGGATAAGTTGGAGTGGGGAAGTGTAAGAAGTATTGGATACAGGACCTTTGCGAATGAGACCTTTTGAGATCGAGCAAGTTGGACATACAGTAATTAAATTAGGCTTGATGGGAGCACTGTGGATGATAGGTGCCAACTTCTTATATAAGTCGTACCCAGGGTGTCCTAATCTTGCATGATTTAATACTTGGGAAGGAACGTGATCTTTCACTTTAGATAACAATGATTTCGTATTGTGGATGGAGGAATTGATAGCAACCTGATGACCACTGAAGGCTATTTCAGCCCAGGTTTTCTTTGGGTGACTGTCAAGGATGTAAAGACCATACTTAGAAGTAGCGAAAGGAATGATCGATCCGTCAGAATCAATCATTTGGATTGTATCATGATTGTACAGTAATTTGATTGATGCTTTTGCAGTAGCTTTCTTAACGGGAAGTAAGTTGAAAGGCATGGAAGGGACATAAGCAACATCATGAAGACCATGCATATGCATAGTAACAAACTAAAAAAATAAAAATATATTTATTATATATTTTTATAATAATGTTCTATAAGTCTATCTAACAGTTAAATTTATCTTTCATGTTATTATATTGTTTTTTAGTTTGATTAATAACATCAGTGTCAAAAATCTAATTTTCTTTTAATTTTTATATTTTTAAAATGACCAACCTTAATTGTACCGTATCCTAAGATAGGGACAGAACCAGTGACACCATTCAAGATGTTTCCTTCAGAGTCAGTAAACTCTTCAAATTGAGTTTTGTCACGGCAAACGTGAATAGTACAACCACTATCAAGAACCAATGTTGTTTTGGATAAGGTCTTGTTGTCCTTGGATACGTATAAACCATAATTTGTAATGTTTTGGCCGTTGACAGTAGCAGCCCATGATCCTTCAGCCTTGGTGGTGGGTTTAGGATCCGCGTTAAAGATGGGAGCATTTGGATTAGTCTTTTTAAAACTTTCACAGAATCTCAATGGGTGGAATTTACCACCACAAACACCACACTTGGATGGTTTTTTCTTAAAATTCTCCTGTTTGTGGTTGTTTTGTAGCAACCATTGCAGATTCTGAAATAGAGTGATTAGCAGCTTGAGTTTCAGTTCTCCAAATACGAGCCTTGACTTCCTCCAAGTTAATGCTTTGATTTAAACCAATGAAGTCTAAGCATCGCTTTTGTTGGTTTGGAGTAAGTGTTATTGACATGTAGGCAGCGAACGATTCCCTCTTGGATTTCTTCGCATTTTCAAAGGAAGCAGAGTCCTCATGAAATGAGAGGTCAAAGATGTTCTCAGAGATTTCATCAATCCAGTTTAACTTGTCATCACAGGATTGTTGAAACATAGATTCTAATTTGTTCCAGGATTCAGCGACGTTTTCAACTCTTGAGTTTTCATATTGAGAAGTCAATCTGTCAAGTAAGTCTTTACCAGAATATTCTAGTACGGTAGTAAAGTAGTGATCGACAAACTTGTTAGCGTCACCAGTAGTGCTCTTTTTGATAATACCAAAAAGAGAAGTACTCAATAAGGAGAAAATGACTTCGATAGTGTTAGCATCGAAAGAGAACTCGTTAATAGTAGTTTGGATGTTTGCAGTAGAAGCGTATTCAGCAAGTTCAGTAGATAAGGTTATCAAGAAACTGTTCAAATATTTGAACCAAAGTTTGAAGTTCTTTACCCAGAGAGCTTAATTGGTATTGGGCCGTCACTGGTGACGCCAGGGCTCATAACCTGTTGTCTTAGAAGAATATTTTGCAACAACTACTGATACACGCTTAGTCCATATCATAGTTCATTTCGTCATATTACATTCCCCGAAGAACCACTTCACAATAGATTCAGATAACCGCGGTTATTACAATAGGTTCATCGATCTCTGAAGGAAACCATGGAGAAGGCACCAAAATCTCATCCGAACCCCTATAGAAAATTAGATTATCAGCAATACGTGTATATCGCATTTTTTGAGATTTAGTTAATGACATCCATGGATTCTAAAAACGTACCCCATATTATTTTTCAAGATCCAACAGCATTCCCACGGAAATTAAATTTCGGCAGTCAACTCGGCGAAATCGGCCAAGGAAAATCAGGGTCATTCTAAAAAGATAGTAAATGGGGATGTTACCGTTCGAGAACGCAATATTTTTAGAAATAATGTCAAATATATAAAAGCACAGTAACATTAGTTTTATCTGATCCGTTTCTAGGTTGAAATTCTTACCAGTTAAAACCAAGTAACAAACTTGTTGATTCCCAGTAAATTGATTCAATAATGCTGAATAGACTTTCAAGACCACAGAATAGATTTCTCACATTTGCCATCGGTGCCGCTGCTGTTGCTGCAACAACAGCAATATTATGCAAAAATGGACACAATGCTAATGTAAAAGTTAAGAAGGAGAAGGGACAGGTATTTGTTGGTGATAACCAATGGGTCGATTTGCCGATCGAAAAGATTATTGACGAATCGCATGATACCAAAAGATTTGTCTTCAAATTACCTGCTGAGGATGCTACAAGTGGTTTAACTTTGGCCTCTGCTGTCTTAACAAAATTTGTCACACCGAAAGGCTCAAAAGTCATAAGACCTTACACTCCAATCAGTGATTTGTCTACCAAGGGTCATATAGAATTCGTCATTAAACATTACCAGGACGGTAAGATGAGCTCTCATTTGTTTGGCTTGAAGCCAAACGACACAGTCTCTTTCAAGGGACCTATTAAGAAATGGCAATGGGAGCCCAATTCCTTCAATACTATAACGTTAATTGGTGCAGGTAGTGGTATTACTCCATTATACCAACTAGCTCACCATATAGTTCAGAATCCAAATGAAAAAACCAAAGTCAAATTGCTTTATGGTAACAAGACACCGGCTGATATTTTGTTAAAGAAGGAATTAGATGATTTAGCATCCAAATACCCAGAAAAATTTGATGTAACTTACTTTGTCGATACAAATAACGATGTCACCTTCAAAGGCAAGACAGGTTTTATTACAAAAGAGTTTTTAGAGCATAATATTGCCAAACCAACTGAAGATACTCAGGTATTTGTTTGTGGTCCACCACCGTTTATGAAAGCTTACTCTGGTGATAAGTTGACCCCAATAGCTCAAGGTCCCTTATCTGGTATCTTGAAAGATCTTGGTTATGCTAAAAGCCAAGTTTTCAAATTCTAATCAGAATCTTTTTATATTCTTCTCTATAAATTATATAACTGACTACAACTTTCAAGTTAACTTTTTATTAAATTTATATTTTGTTCGGATAAAAATAAATAAATAGGAAATTAAAAAAAAAGGATAACTAAAATTTGATATTGCGTGCAACTTTAATACTGGATATCAAATGAAATAATTTACTGAAACAAGTATGTTTTCTACCTCTCTCAGAAGTATTACTCACTGACCACTATATAAAATAAACGTTGAAATCAGCCAGTGCGATGACAAATTACTCAAAATATTTTATAATACGCCTTATAATTTGAATGTAAGTCAATATTCCCACATATTTCGTACGCGTTTGACTTGACCGAATGTGTGCAATACTAATTGAAAATGGTAGAATTGTTCAGTTTGAAACAATGATTTTTCTGGTAGAACTACTACGTTGTCACAGAAATAGTATTTTCCATACTATTCTATCGCACTGTCTAAATATTAAATAGAAACTTACAATTTAATACAATCATTAAATATATCATTGTCCAAAGTTCAAACTACAGGAACCTAAAAAAGTTGCAAGGCAATTTTTCTTAATAAAGCCATTATACTATGTTTTCTTCATTCCGTAACTAGTACGCTTGGGTGAAGACAACATACATAATCCATAAGAGTGATCAGATAGTTTAGCACCAACATTATTATTATAAGCCTTTAAAAAATCTATCTTCGAAAAGTTTAGATTGCTTGCCTTCTTGCAGTTGAATACCTTTTGTATATTGAGGTATCATGTGCTTTTCAGTCGTCTTCATATCTGCATTAGCTCTACAATCGCTCTTTAACTGATCCCATTTGAGTTCGTGTAATGGCGTATTAATAAACTTTTCCTTGTATTTTTCCACAAATTGCAAATTGTTAATGAATTCAGCATCCCAATACATTTGGTGTTTTTTCCACGATGGATGTGTCTTATCTACCATCACTTCAATAATTTCCAAACATTGTCTTCTAGGTAGACATTTATCTAAAGCTAAAAACTTTGTCTCTTTATTATTTACTTCGCTGCTTGGATCTATACCACCATTTTCCGAACCTCTGTGCAAGCTTATATCAGCATCATCCTCATTTAAAGTGCTAGTCAGGTTTTCACTATCGCTTGATATATCAAGATAAATTTCATCGGCATTATTTTTGTCAGTAAGATTTGCTGTTTCTTTGTTGCTTTCTTTAGGTTTTAAATCAGAGGCATATTTTAAATTTTCGCTAGTTTTGGTAAGATTGTCATCAACACTTTCGTTATCGCTGAATAGCTCCAAATCAATCTCATCCTTATTAATCTTAGTGACAGAGTTTTTTGAACTTGCTTCATTGTTATCATGTTTCACTAATGCCTCAAACTTTACGTGTAAATGTGCACTCAACCACCATTCTGGCTTTAAACTTTTCAATAATTCCCAGTTAATTGGACTACCTAAATCTCGTTCATTAATATCCTTTTTAAAAAATGGTTTTGTCTCTAGCAATTTTCTCACATTTCCATAATAAACAACCTCATTAGGCCAATCATGGCTCAACATCAAACTTAACTTCTGCTCGATCAGAAATAACGGTATCAACTCTGATTTTCTAACGTGATATAAAGATCGAGTATTAATTCTCCAATTGTTATTTTCTAGTTCTTGCCAGGTTGGGCGCGGCTTGTCCACATCCCATTCTTTCCAAATTCCACTTAATGAGCCAATTCTAACACCTCGAAACCAAATTACATTCGAGTAACCGAGGTAATATATATTTTTTGCGACGTATCCTCCATGTGGTAACAACATCAGATGTCTCATTGACTCATGATTTCCTCCAATAAAAATGGTAGGAATGGGAGCTTTTAGATCACCATAATAGTATTTATGAAAGTCTCCCAACCTCTGATATTTTGGTGGAATGCTAATAGATTTCAGGTCTGCTTTATTCCTGATACTTTGGAAATCTCCTAATATAATTAATAAATCAATCTTCTTTTTCTCATTCAATCTGGAGACAATTCTATATATATTATTCAATTCCCCATGACAGCAACCTTGTACTGCAATTCTGAGTTTTGTCATAACAGGGATGAACTCTCTTGTTACTTTCTTCAAACATAAAGCAATTGCCATTGATATTTTTTGTTTCATTTTCATAACATATTCGCGAGATTACTGGCCCAAAAAATATGCAATTCAATATATTTAAAATATATCTTCGGTAAGCGTACACATAATAAAATATGTTACATTTAAAAACAAAATATTAAAAAACTTATTTTATCATGTGATATTTGTTACCGTTCTAAAATGATTATATTTAAAATATATTATGACTATTTAGTTTTGTAGTAGGGAAGTTTCAATAAAGAAAATTTGAGTATATACAACAAATTAGATGCTCGTCTATTTTCAGCTAGAGAGTACTTTTTGTTTTTTTCGAGGTTTCAACGTTGTAATGCTTATAGCTTCGTTCGTTATTGGCTTTTCACGGATTTCCTTTTGAGCTCTGCCAGTTATTTGCACCAAACCAACTTTCAATATAACATCAACGTAATATTTTATGTTTGAATATGCCTCATAGGCTCCCTCTATTGTATTGTATTCTTCTCCTGTAATATAGTTTTTCATAAATACAAATTGTTTTTTAGAGTGTGCAAGAATAACGTCTGTTGTGGGAATATGTTTTGGAAACGTTAAAAGAGTCCCTCTAATCCCCATTACAGATACGGTAACGCTTAATTTAAATTCTTGCCTTTCTTGCAATTCCATCCAAAAGGTATTCAAATCAGTTTTCGCTATACGATTTTCTTCAACAAGTTGCTGAAGGAAACGTGATTTGGGATCGTCAGGAAACATAGGAATAACGAAAGCAGCTAATGAGTTTGGCTCTCCATTAAAAATGTCTCCGACATTCCAATTCTTGAATCGAGTGTTTTGCAGATACCTTTTTACTTGAACAGAGTCCTCACCAGGAATTCTTAGCATGGCAGCTGTGTTAGGACTGAACTGTTCACATAATATTTCATCGAGGATTGATGTCCACCATTTTAAAAGTTGCGTACCATTTAGTGTATGCTTGCTAGGGTTTTTTGATGAATCTGCAAAAAGATATTGATCTGCCGGTCTCGTAAATAAACATATTTTTGTGATGTAATTTTTTGTATATCCCAATGATAGATAAAATTCGCCTGTATCCATCGGCTTAGGCCCTGAAGTTGTAGTACATTTTTGCCTTTGTGCCAATATGCGTAAGGCCTTTTCCGTGCTTGTCTCCTTGCTGATCATGATCTTCATGTATCTTTTGTAGTTTCTTTTGAGAGGAATAATTTTCTTTAAATAGTAATTAGGATCAATTGACAATAGGTAGAGTAATAAGACTTTAGTTACTTTTTTTACGCTGAATTTTGTTTCGGAGTAGCCATTAGTATCTGCCTTCGAGACAAATATCAACCGTTCTGCTTCATCATGCTGATGCCCGGCACCCCAAAACGTAAGGTAGATAAATACTTCTAATCCTAGTACAACTTTTTTGCGACTACAAAGGGTAAAGAAATGTTGGATTTTTACTGTCAGGTTTGGTACTTTTTCGTTAACAACTTTTGATGGTGTAATTATTGGATTGATCTCAGCAGGCGGGTTTTGTAAATGTAGAAGCTCGAATTGCTCTCCGTTGGGCAGAGCATCCTTCAGTAACTCTTTCAATCGCATAGCTAACTTATGGCTTTACCAGAAATTATCACTCATAGGTTTTACAGATTCCTGTTCGAGATTTAATCTTGTACATTCCCTATTCATTTTTATGATATTATTTGATAATATGGCTGGGTAAGACTTACAACAATTGCAATGTCTTCTTATTTTTGAGCGCGTGAACTTATAGTGGTACCCCATCCCTAGCGGTTTCAGAACATCGTTCTGTTTATAAGGGAGATGTGATTTGTAATGAAACAGCCAATATACAGACTCAAGCAGTACTGAAAGTAGTAGAATAAACGAAGAAAAATAGACTTTGAAGCAGCGTAGAGGAATACATATATATTTTTTAATATGTCTGGCTCAGAAAGTAACGATACGGTACAAAGGGAACGTGCAAAGGACTCAAATTACAAATTAGAGATTACTGTATCCGATCCCCAGAAACATTCTGGTGACGGTGGGTCTTCTTCTGCATATGTTAGTTACCAGATATCTACGAAAACCAACAACCCTTCTTATCATCAAAATAGTGGCGGAGCACATGATATAATTGTTGTCCACAGAAGGTATAGTGATCTTCTTATATTGCACGACATCCTAGCCAATGACCATCCTACCTGTATAATTCCACCTTTACCAGACAAAAAAGTTTTTCAATACATTGCTGGCGATAGATTTAGCCAGAGATTTACACAAAAGAGGTGTCATAGTCTACAGAATTTTTTGAGAAGAATATCGTTGCATCCTATACTATCTCATTCTAGTATATTAGAGATGTTTTTGGTAAGTAACGATTGGGACACTTATAGAAAAAGCTTAGTTGGAAATTTACCTTCCAATAAAGAAGAAGTCACTGATGCGTTTATGAATGCTTTTAAGACGGTTCACATTCAAAATGATGAATTTGTGGAGATTAAAGAAAAAAGTGATAAATTAGACCACACAGTTACAAAACTTGATAAGATATTCCATAAAGTTGTAAAGAAAAATGATGCTATCTCAGAAGATTATGTTAAAATGGGCACAATTTTACAAGAATTGAATGAGCTTGTTAGTGGGGAAAATGATGATTTGGCCAAAAAATTGAAAGTTTTCCTTGATGGGATTACCCAATTGTCATACAGCCTAAACGACTTAAATAAATATATTGATTATGAATATTTAGTCGATTTGAAGGACCTTGAACATTATATCGAAAGTATGAGACAGCTAATCAAATTAAAGGACCAGAAACAAATTGATTACGAAGCGTTGAGCGAGTACTTAACCAAGTCTATAAAAGAAAGAGATAATCTGATAGCCGGATGTGGTAGTAGTAATTTTTTTACTAACAAGCTAGAAGAATTGGCTGGCATTAATCAGGAGTCTGCACGCCGGGAAAAGATAAATAAGTTAGAAGGTAAGATAACTTCATTGGGAACAGAATTAGAAAGTGCGAAGAAGGTGGCTGATGGATTTGAACAAGAGACTATAAAAGAAGTTTCACAATTTGATGACGTCAAGACCAAAGAATTGAAGAAGTCTTTAGGCACATTGGCAGATGAGCATATCAAATTCTATGAAAAGATGTTAGAGACATGGGTAAAAGTTGACGAGAGTCTTGAAGAATGACAGAGTCTGCGCATTACTAAATAGCTTTTCTCAGCAAGTAAAATTCATAATTATATATGCAGAAATATGCAGATTCTGTGCTTCAGCATGGTTTTTTAGAAAGTTTTTTCCCATTTCGTCTTTCTCTAATCTTAATCCAGTATTTATCCCTATATACTTATAACTTTGATATCGGATGAAACTTGCATTATAGTTTAATTTTTTTATTGGTGTCATACATGAACTTTTTTCTCTCTCTATCCAGCTCTGTGATAATTTTATCCCATGAATTATCTATCAAAGACCATTTCACAGAAGAGTCAGATAAATCGGTATTATTATCATAATGAACCAAATTTTCTGTTCCAAACTCCTGACCGAATGAAGAACGGTCTATATAAGTAGACCAGCTCACGGGAGGAAAAGTTTCTTTGTCCAAATTTCTTTCCTTCTTATCCCTCGGTTTTGGAGCATGATCATTTTCACGAACATAAAAATATCTTAGAAGCATAATAGCTTCTCTTCTATATAACCCGGGAATCGAGTCATACTTGGCATTGTTTGGCGAAATTGTAGAGTTATCTTTATTAACTTTCAAGACAGTACCATTTCCTCCAAATCTTTCATTACCACAACCGAAAACGACTTTTTGTATTCCCAACTGCTTGAGTGCTGAAGCGCACATGATACATGGTTCAACTGTGACATATAATATGACATCCTTGAATATATCTAGTAAATGATCGGAACCGATTTGATCTTTGATTTGTTGTATTCCCATGAATTCGGCATGTGCTATGCCAGTAAGAGATTTGTTTGTATCATTCATACCATAGGCAATTATAGTGTCTGATGGGACATGAACAAAAATACAAGCTACAGGTGTTTCACCATGGTCCAGGGCGTACCTCCCCAGCTTAATGGCGGTTTGCATGTGCTTTAAATGATTGGCATACATCTTATAAGCTGACTACTTTAAAAACGAAAACGATGACGTATCTTAGATTGATAATATCAGAAAGTGGAAAAAGAACCAACTCTCCTCAAGTCCTGGAGGTTTTGTAAGGAAATCACAGTATAGAATATCGACAGGTCATCGCTTTAGTCAATGTTCAAGAGATTCAGTCGTACCCAACGACACGATGGGATCTATAATTTGTTACTTCTAGAAAATTCGAGTTCAAGAATTGGCAGACAGAACAGATTGTTTGTTTGCCGTTTCGCAGAGAAAAAGTGGACAACGTGTCAACTTCGACAGCTTGTGCTTTCTGTTTCATGCTTTTTTTTTCTACACGTAAACGGTCTGAAGTGACACGACAACGTTTTTCTTGCCGTGGTAATTGAAACATCGCAGGAAGAAGTGAACACATTGCTAGAAGGGCAATTTTGTCTTAGTGGCGTTTTGATTATCAATTGATATTTAAAGTCCATCACTTCTAAATATATTTTTTACTATGTACTTTTTCTCTTCTCTGTAGTCGTATCTATTTTTGTTTTACATTAAAGTGTAACTGTTATCAAGCTTTAATATATTCATAAACTCTAATTTAAGAAACATCAATACAAATAACGATGCTATTTAATAGGGGAAATAGTGGTAAATGGCTAGTCCCATTATCCGTCATTTTATACACTTTATTTTTAGTCGTTTTACCATTTCAAAATGGTTCTAAATCATCTCATGTTCTAGCTAGAAGTGATGACGCTGAAAGTTATGGTACTGTAATTGGTATCGATTTAGGTACAACTTATTCTTGTGTTGCCGTAATGAAGAACGGTAAGACAGAAATTTTAGCAAATGAACAAGGTAACAGAATTACTCCATCTTACGTTGCATTCACCGATGATGAAAGATTAATTGGTGACGCTGCTAAGAATCAAGTTGCAAGCAATCCAGAAAATACTGTTTTCGATATCAAGAGATTAATTGGTTTGAAATTTGATGACAGATCTGTTCAAAGAGATATCAAACATTTACCATTCAAAGTTGTTAATAGCGATGGTAAACCAGCTGTCGAAGTTACTGTCAAGGGTGAAGAAAAATTATTTACCCCAGAAGAAATTTCAGGTATGATATTGGGTAAAATGAAACAAATTGCTGAAGATTACTTAGGAAAAAAAGTTACACACGCTGTTGTCACCGTACCCGCATACTTCAACGATGCACAAAGACAAGCCACCAAGGATGCTGGTACCATTGCCGGTTTAAACGTTTTAAGAATTGTCAATGAACCAACCGCTGCAGCCATTGCCTACGGTTTAGATAAATCTGACAAGGAACATCAAATTATTGTTTACGATTTAGGTGGTGGTACTTTTGATGTCTCATTATTATCTATTGAAAATGGTGTTTTTGAAGTTCAAGCTACTTCTGGTGATACTCATTTAGGTGGTGAAGATTTTGATTACAAGATCGTCCGTCAATTAATCAAGACATTCAAGAAGAAGCATGGTATCGATGTCTCTGATAACAACAAAGCTTTAGCTAAGTTAAAGAGAGAAGCCGAAAAGGCCAAGCGTGCTTTGTCTAGTCAAATGTCTACCCGTATTGAAATTGACTCTTTTGTTGATGGTATTGATTTAAGTGAAACATTAAGTAGAGCTAAATTCGAAGAATTAAACTTGGACTTATTTAGAAAGACCTTAAAACCTGTTGAAAAAGTTTTAGAAGATGCTGGTTTAGAAAAGAAGGATATCGATGATATTGTCTTAGTAGGTGGTTCTACTAGAATTCCAAAGGTCCAACAACTATTAGAATCGTACTTTGATGGTAAGAAAGCTTCTAAAGGTATTAACCCAGATGAAGCTGTTGCATACGGTGCCGCCGTTCAAGCTGGTGTTTTATCTGGTGAAGAAGGTGTTGAAGATATTGTTTTGTTAGATGTCAACGCTTTAACTTTAGGTATTGAAACCACTGGTGGTGTCATGACTCCATTGATCAAGAGAAATACAGCCATCCCAACAAAGAAATCACAAATTTTCTCAACCGCTGTCGACAATCAACCAACTGTTATGATTCAAGTTTACGAAGGTGAAAGAGCCATGTCCAAGGATAACAACTTATTAGGTAAATTTGAACTTACTGGTCTTCCTCCAGCTCCAAGAGGTATCCCTCAAATCGAAGTTACATTTGCTTTAGATGCTAATGGTATCTTGACTGTTTCCGCCACTGATAAAGGTACTGGTAAATCCGAATCTATCACCATCACTAACGATAAGGGTAGATTATCACAAGAAGAAATTGACAGAATGGTCGAAGAAGCTGAAAAGTTTGCTTCCGAAGATGCTGCCGTCAAGACTAAAATAGAAGCTAGAAATAAGTTAGAAAACTATGCTCACTCCATAAAGAACCAAGTGAATGGTGATTTAGGTGAAAAACTAGAGGAAGAAGACAAAGAAACTTTATTAGATGCTACTAACGATGTCCTTGAGTGGTTAGATGATAACTTTGACACTGCCATTGCTGAAGATTTCGAAGAGAAGTTCGACTCATTATCCAAGATTGCCTACCCAATCACCTCTAAGTTATACGGTGGTTCTGAAGGCGCTGAAGGCGCCGAAGGTACACCAGATGAAGAAGACGAAGAAGATGATGGTGATTATTTCGAGCATGACGAATTGTAAGGAAACTATCCGTTGTTATAATAGGATTGCCTCTAAAGTAAAAATTTATATAGGAGAATATGCAATCTCATAGATTATTTTCATATGTAATAATAATATTAGTACATGTTGCATTACTAGAAATGTTATTTGACCTGCAAATGGAAATGGAAGCCTCACTTAGATCTATGCCCTATTTGATAGTTGCTATAAGTTAATTTTTAATTTAATGTACGTAAGTGACACATTATAGGCATTTGTCCATCTGTTTCTAGAATTTAATGATTGTATAGAATTCATAATTAAATTACAGAGGTGTGGAAAGTGTCAAATCTCAGAGTTTCTTGTATTAAATAAATTCTTATCGCTGTGTACGAATATTTACTTTTCACCCAGATTCTCGGCTAAAAAAAACTCTGAAAATTTTTAGATACATGCTCATCGCAAAGTATTCAGTTACAAAATACTTCATTGAAGATCACCAAAAGAGAGCTCTACCTTGGACAACAAGAACAGGTAATACGAAAAAAACAGATTGCAATGGCTAAAAAAAATAAAGTCAATAGTTCTCAACGTAAAGAAATACGTAAGAGAGAAGAAGATTACATTAAAAATCTCGAGACGAAAATTCAAGAGTACGATCCCAAGATATCTAATGCTAAGTTTTTTAAAGATTTGCCAATTAGTACACCTACTTTGAAGGGTTTAAGTGAAGCTGCTTTTTTAAAACTAACTGATATACAAAAGGAATCCATACCCTTATCTTTGAAAGGACACGATGTCTTGGGTGCAGCCAAAACAGGTTCCGGTAAGACATTGGCTTTTCTTGTGCCTGTACTAGAAAAATTATACCGTGAAAGATGGACTGAATTTGATGGCTTAGGTGCTCTTATCATTTCTCCAACAAGGGAATTGGCTATGCAAATTTACGAGGTTTTGCTTAAGATAGGTAGTCATTTATCATTATCTGCTGGTTTGGTTATTGGTGGTAAAGATGTCAAATTTGAATCAGAAAGAATTTCCAAAATCAATGTACTTATCGGAACACCAGGTAGAATTTTACAACATTTAGATGAGGCAGTTGGCTTAAATACCTCAAATTTGCAGATGCTTGTTCTAGATGAGGCGGATAGATGTCTAGATATGGGTTTCAAGAAAACACTGGACGCCATTGTTAGTAACCTTCCTCCTTCAAGACAAACATTATTATTTTCTGCGACACAATCGAATTCGTTGGCAGATTTAGCTAGGTTATCGTTAACGGATTATAAGCGTATAGGGACTACTGAACTTGCGGGTGAAAATGCTTCACAAGAAGCTGCTACACCATCCACCTTACAGCAATCTTATGTTGTAGTTGACCTTCCTGACAAATTAGATATATTATTCAGCTTTATCAAATCACATCTTAAATCTAAAATGATTGTCTTTTTATCGAGCTCTAAACAAGTACATTTCGTTTATGAAACTTTCAGAAGAATGCAGCCTGGTATTTCCTTAATGCATCTACACGGTAGACAAAAGCAGAAGGCAAGAACTGAGACACTGGACAAGTTCAGCCGTGCTCAACAGGTATGTTTAATTGCAACAGATGTGGTTGCTAGGGGTATTGATTTCCCAGCGGTCGATTGGGTTATTCAAGTCGATTGTCCAGAAGATGTGGACACGTATATTCATAGAGTTGGCAGATCTGCTCGTTATGGGAAGAAGGGTAAGTCTCTTATAATGGTGACACCACAAGAAGATGAAGCATTTTTAAGTAGGCTGAAAGCTAGAAAAATTGAACCAGCAAAGTTGACCATTAAGGCCGCTAAAAAAAAATCAATCAAACCTCAACTTCAGTCGTTACTGTTTAAGGACCCTGAGCTAAAATATTTGGCACAAAAGGCTTTTATTTCCTATATCAGGTCTATATATGTTCAAAAGGATAAAGATGTTTTTAAATTCCAATCATTACCAACAGAAGAATTTGCTAGATCACTTGGCCTTCCTGGAGCTCCAAATATCAAAATTAAGGGTATGAAATCCATCGAACGTGCGAAAGAACTTAAAAATAGTTCAAGACAACTATTATCGCTGTCAAAAGCTGATGATGATGGTAACGCCAAGACAAACGACAAGGCCGTTAAAACAAAATACGATAAGATGTTTGAGCGTAAAAACCAAACTGTGTTAAGTGAACATTATTTAAATATTACGGGAGCACATGAAGATGATGAAGATGATTTCATGACAGTTAAGCGTCAAAATCACATACTAAATGAAGATGAATTACCTGATTTGATTGCACCCACATCGAACAGGGGGCAAAAGAAGGCTTTGTCCAAGAAGGCATCATTATCCACAAAAGGTAATGCTACAAAGATTATTTTCGATGATGAAGGCGTCTCTCATCCAGTTTATGAGTTGCAGGGCGAAGAGGACTTTCACAAGGAAGGTGACGCAGAGACTCAGAAGGAAGAATTTTTAAAGAAAGAAGCTGAATTTATGACTGAAGCTGACTCGGCAGATAAACAATTAGCCAAAGAAAAGAAGCAAGAGAAAAAGAGAAAGAGGGCAGAAGCCATGAGAAGAGAGATGGAGGCTGCTTATGCAGACGAAATGAGTGATGAAGGACCACAAGTTTACCTAGGGACCGGTAATTTGAGCGATGATGTGGAAGATGTAGAGTCAGAATCTGAAAGTGAAACTAACAGCAGAAAGAAAATGAGGTACACCTCAGGATCAGAGGATGAGTCAGAGGATGAGTCAGTTTCCGATAACAATGGTGTTACTGAAGTCGAGGAGCCACAAACTCTAGAGGATTTAGAGTCCCTGACCTCGAGATTAATTCAAGGGTGATGATCTACTTTTACTGTAGGTACAAATATGCATATATACATATATATTTAAGTTTCAAAGTAACTTAATAAAATTACTTTATAGATAGAATCTTTCTAGCGTAGCCAGAATGTCAGTATACTAATTTCTATTATACACGTATCCTATTTCACTTAACACGTTGATAAAACTAAAAAATATCATTATATCATGTATGTATCATTCGAAAGTCACCTATTACTTAATGTCTTAAATTTCCTTTTTTCGGTAGTTGTATTATCAAGTCATTTTTGATGAACTCTAACCAGGCAGAATCTTGAACTCTTCCCAGGTTTGTCTCAAATCTCAATATGTGCTTTGTATCCCACTTAAATACAAAAAAGTTTCTATCCACTTCAATTTCTCTCGTTTCGTCTAAAGTACTTTTGAAGACTTCCCAGTGTTTCTTCCAAAGACCTAAATCCCATGGCGTACCCTTTAACGTTAGTATGAATGCCCAAACTATAATGTCATTGTTATTATCCGTCAGTCTCATAAAAGCATCATGGTAATCAGTTGGACTGTCTATAGGTACTACCAGTAGTTTTATAAAATGCAAGATCAATGTGATATTTGCATCTACATGTCTTTGTAATCTCTTGTAAGCTGGGTTTTGCGTTACATGCGTGTCAGAAGTCACATTTTCCAGTGTGGAATGTAACATCTCTTTTAATAATTCCACATCTAATAGTAACTGTTCCCCAATGTTTATCACGTTCTTTGGTTTTAGTACTCGCGGATTACTCAAGGTTGCAAATGGGGGTATTGGTTGCAGTAATCTAGTAATACAGTCGACATAGTCTGACGATATCAAATCAAGAACTTTGTCAAAAAAGTTCCATTTATAGACATCTCTACTCAATAAAGATATTATGTTTTCTAAAGATGACTTTTTAGATGTAGTTGTGGAATTAGTAGACACTGCTGTAAAAGTCAAGGTATTTTTTAGGGTAACCATATACCGACTGTAATCTTCAACCAGAACGTGAGCCCAGTCAGTATTGTCAAACTCTTTCCATGCAAACGTCAGATCTAAGGGCATCACACGGTTTAATAAAAGGTAATTCCCCTTGGCCAGTAAATCGTCATAAATATCCTTAGTTTTACTAAAGGCATTCGATATCTTCAAGGGATTTGTGCTTAGCTGTGATAATTTTTCCTCTAATTGAGCAATAGTTGTCGAACAATAATCACAAGTGTTAACGAGAAGAACTGTATATCTTACTACTTCGTCTTTATCTTGAATAACAATATTATCAGGAAGTAACAAAGGTTTTAAAATCCTATTCGAATAATCAACCAACCATTTGGAGAAAAAGTCTGCTAACGATGTAAGAATACTATCATTACCTCCACCTCCAATGAGCTCCAAGGTTTGAGTTAGCAAAGATCTATATGTCCTAAATAAGTCTGCACTAGATGGTACTACCAATGAATCTTGAGGATTCTCAGGTACCTTTGTCTCACTCATATACGAGAGGATTTTCTTTTCCATGCTTGCATCTTGATGAGAAACCCATAATGATAAGTAAGGCTCGAAAGTACTACTCAACTTTTCTTCCTTGCATTTATTTGAAAATCTGACATCTATATATTTTTCAAAATCCATGGTAACTTGTAGGGAGCCCATAAATAAATCAACTGATGGTACCTTATTTTGAAATTCTTTTTTTAATAGAATCTTCAAATCTTCCCTAGTTAATCGATAGAATTTGTTTGTCAGTTCTAGTGGAATTCCCCAACTGGGAAGAAAATATGCGGCATATTTTGCATTGAAATTATTCAAGATTTTTTTGAAGTACATGTAACGACGAGCTAGATTTTCCAATGACCCAGCTTCATCATCTAATTGGAAGATTTCTTTCATTTCATATAACAGCTTGTTCAAGCACCATTCAATAATCTGGCTTTTGGTTCCTAAATCAGAGTCTAATAGTTCACATGCACCTTCTCGTAATTCTACCTCTAAATATTTATTTTCAGCAATCTTTCCATTAAGCAACTTGTTGTAAGTCTGTTTGATCTTATTGAGTACTTCGGTCTTGAGTCTTGCAATTGACGTTAATAATCTATTAATTTCACCAACTGACTTATAGGAGGAAAATGTGCTTTCTGAGAGTGAACACATAATCTTGTATGGTGATACCATTTCTATAAACTTATCATTTGCAGACATATAGTTACATTGGACATAGCTATCAACCAAAATTTTGAGGTTCTGAAACATTGTCAAAGATTGTGATAGGTTATGCTTTGCATTGTCAAGATGTGAAATGCCTTCAGTTAAATTAGATATAGTAGAATAAATTTTGCCGGCTGTGGATTGGGTTTCTTTATAATCCACGAAAACCTTGTCAAACGCCGCATTCTGCAAATTCTGTCTGTCAATTTGGTCCCCAACCCTGCTCTCTATTATATCATCCTGTAACTTAATTCTGTACAGTCTTGTCTGAGCTATCAAGGTGTCAATGTCCTGCAATGACTCTTTATCAGAAAGAACAGCTGTAATGTCCTCAAATGGGTTGTAATTTAATTCCTCTAAGGACATTTTCAATTGCAATGTCGACAAACCCTACCCTTTGCTCAAATTATTCAAGAAGAAGGTCTGTTGTTCTTATGATATTTCGGTATGCAGATGTTTTATTGTTTTGGCTGATATAAACAGGCTGTAAAAAAAAAGAAACTGCTGTACCATGGGAGGTTCGAACCCCCAATCTGGTACCTCCCGTTTAGCCTCACATTGGGTCCTACAAATGTTAAAATAATCTGGCATTGAATGAGAATATTCTTGGTACAAGAAGATGGGAAATATTATAGTTCATAAACTTCTTATACGTTGTTATGCATTTAAAAGTATCTCGAGATTTTGCATTCTTGGTACAGTTCCTCTTAAATAAGGCACTTTAATAATGGTTTTAATAAAGAGTGACACATCAAATCAAAACCACAACCATTTGCCTGTAGATCATTACAGTTTATTTTTATTCTTTCAATAACCTTTGACTTATTTTGGCGTTTGATCTTCTCCGACTAACGTAATCTCTTCAAGGCTTTCTAAAGTTGTACTCAGTCTTAAAAAAAAAATTTGAAAGATTAGTACTGCTATTGTTTGCATAATCAATGGCGGTCTAAATAAGAGACAGAAACTGTCTTCTAAAAAAATTCTCTCTTATGTTCAGTAGAACTTAGTAACGCCACATACAATATATAAATGTTTCGCAAACCCATCTCATTAAGTAATAGTAAATTTAATGTTTTTCAATCTATAAAACTTATAATTGTAGAAGGTTTTAGTTAGTCGAATTTTTTTTTTATCTCTAGTAAAAGAAAGTGTAATATTGGCGTCTCAATATAAGCTGAATAACTTTTGCAGCATATTTTCAACAATAAAGGTGGAGTCATCAAACTGGTTAATCAAAACAAAATACTTTACCGATATTTTGGCTGAAGGCGCCAAAACATCTACTTCAGAGAAGAATATATATGCATGAATAATAGGCCATCATACATACGATAATTTTAGAATGTATATGATATATTTAATTCGTAACTTTAAGTGAAAAAAAGTCACTAGACAAGAGCGTCCATTTTGACTGGCAAAGGACTGGCTCCTTGCTAGGGAAAACGGTTTTTGAAAAGAAGAAAACTCGACGGATCTTTTTCACAGCTTAATATGAAATAATTATATATGTTTTAATAAATTATAATGACTTAATTTCATAAAGAACTATACATTTACGCAAATAATGTATCCCTAGTAAATTGGAATTATTCAGACTTGGCCCACAGAAACAAGCTTTTCTTGCCCGTGATAGCCAGTCAAAGTGCACAAAATTATTGTTAGTTTGACTATCTCTTGAAGACCTTCAGATGAATATTCGCGCTTTGAATATTCATTCATATCACACAAAGCATCTCTCTTGAAAATACCTATCAAGAGTTTTCTAACAGAATGCAATAATTTCTTTACTCCCCATATAACTTGTTTATTTTGGTCCCCAGAACTTATTAAAACAGCGCATAGTAATTGAAAAATAGGCGCAATTAGTTCGAAGAGTGATATACCATTTTTATCCTTTTCAAAAAATAAAGGATTATCTAGACTGACATTGACCTTGGTAGAGTTAGAATACTGTGCAGTTGTTTCATCAAATGTCAGATTCATTCCTAAATCTGGGTCAATTTTCAAAAATGAACAGCTTTCAATTATTTGCAACAGTTTATTTTTGACTAATATTTGAGACCCCACTCTTGTTTCACCAATTTTAATCAAGAAAAATACAGTAGCTTTAAATGCAGTTAATTCATATAAGAGACCATCAAAACTGATATTCTCCGTGCCAGAATTCAATAATGAATCCGTATTCTTCAAGGAGCGAATTATTAACAGTAATTGGTTACTTTTTGTTAGAGATTCCAATAGAAAATTTTCCTTATTCAAATTTCCGATTTGAATTAAGGAATCTAACAGAAGAATACCAGTTATCCTACTTGTTCCTTGACCATAAATGGCGTCGTTGCAAATAACCCCAACAAAATCTTCGCTATTAAGTCTTAAATTCTGTAAAACGTCCTTGGCAAGCTTTCTATCTTTTAATACCCTCACCAAGTATTGATTAGCTAAAACATAGAAGTCAGACCTCAATGCAACAGAAGATAGTGGAGATGTTATACCATGCAAACACACTTTAAATAAATCAGATAATCTAAAGTCTAGAGTTTGATACTTATCTATCACTAAACGATCCTTTTCATAAATCTCGTATAAGAATACAACCAATGAGACCAGTTCTTCCGAGAAGGAACTATCAAATTCAACATAATCATTTATTTTAGGAATAATAGTGCTAAAAACCTCTAAAATAAAGTTAGAACGTTCCAAGGGTGTCAATTTTCCATCAGTTACAACAATTTGAACTAGTTGCACCCATGAATTAAGTATGGATAGCTGCAATTCTTCAGACATTTTATTACTCAAAAAATTCATTATACAGAGTTTGATCATAGATTTCTCCTTTTCAAAATTCATAAAGTGCTTTGTATGTTCTTCATTGACCCCACCTGGCTGTGTAAGATAACTTAATGGTTGATGTGCCAACTGGAACAGATTCAACAGAGAATTAATTTCATCAAAGTTGAAAATACAATCTGAACAGTCATTCTTCAATGTTACACTATCGATATTCAATTCCAAATCACTGAAGATTTTCAGATGTTTCGTCAATTCCTTATCAACTGGTATACTGTCATAGTTCAGTGTATCTAAAAACGAGAAGATTTTAGCTGAATATGTGGCGTTAGATATCAAATACTTCACGCTAGATAATACCTGAGACTCGGTATCAACAAATGATATTCTATGAATAAATAGGCTAAGATACTGAATTAGATGGTTCCTGTAGGTTAAAAATGATAGGAGGGCGCCAATGGACTTTCCTTCAATAAAGGATTCTCTACTACTTGATGATGTAAAATCGTATATTTTATTGTCCCATAATGTCAGTTTAGTAACTTGCAAGCTTTGTTCCATTAGTCTTTCAAATAAATTATGTTCGGATAAATGATCAAACACAATATTAGTAGTCAGTAGATTACGACATAACTTGAGGATAATTTCCATGGACATCGATGCAAGTCTCATGGGAGCATAATGAATGTTATCGCGATTGAGCGTGTCTATTGAACCTACCAGTAATGCTATTATAGAGTCGAGTAAAGAGGTTCCTGAATTGATAAATGTGGGCAGTTCTGGTCCACCAGAAATTATGTTAGAGACTTGGAAACCAAGCAATAAATGACTTACAGTAGTTGCTTTTTTTGTGTAGGATAGATTACAGTTCAAGAAATCTAATAATTCCAACTTCAAATTTAAATTTTCTTTGGAGTCAATAGGCGATTCAATTTGGGTTATGAATGCATCCTTTATCCTTGAAGATTCATCAATCGAATCTAGAACTGTCAGCAGCTTATTATTTATGGAGTATTGAGAGGAACCATCATTCTGCAGAGAAGCAAGCTTTTTCAAAATGGCCAATGAGTGAGATGCTAGTTCATAACGGTCTACTCCTACATAAAGCCCTAAATGTGCAATAATGGTTAAATTAAAAAAAATGGCATCATAGAATGTTCTTAGGCCATGAGAACCGAAATCTTTTGGAATAAAATAACTGTGTTTGCCATTTCTCTTTACCATTGGAATAAATTCTTCTGTATATGTATCCTGGTAATTTAAAACGATATTAACTATATTGGTTGCCTTTTCAATTAGTCGTAATTGTTGATCGCCACCTTCGAGATCTATTGACAAACGGTCCACCCCAACCGTAACAATGCTAAAGATGCTGTGGAAAATTCTTTCAACAAAGAGATAGTTGAAAATACAAGTGGCTGGCGATTCTTGAATGTAATCAGTTAAGTCACCTGATACTACCAACTTGTCAAGGTCTGCACCAGCAGGAATAGAGTTTAAAATAACACTATAATCAAATGAATAAAGTGCTGATTCAATACATTCTAATATTGGCAGTTGTATAGCTCTTCTATTAAACTGATTTTCTAATCTAGTTGAAGGAAGTAAAACATCATTCAATATATAATCAAAATATGGCCATATACCAGACTTTCTGTAACTCTGTCCCAATTTTATGGGAAATGCTAACTTTCCAAACATTGTAAATTCACTTTTCTTATCAGGACTGTCGGTCTTCAATAAGTTATTGAATAAATGTAAGAATCCCAAAATTTCAGTGTAATCTGTCAACAATAAACTAAACGCGGACTTGTATGATTCGTCGACATTTGTGAGAGAGTATGTTTTAAATATCATTGAATCAAGTCTGTACCAAAAATCAGCTCTTAAATTTTCTGATTTGGGAACTAAATGGCTTAATGACCTAAAACAGGCTCCAACTAATGGGGTGTCCAGTTTGGAGAACTCAAATATGATATTTTTGAATAGTGTTGTTAATGAATTTTTAATGTCTTCCTCAACATTGCTTGCAACTGAGCTTACTAGTGTTAGTAATGAAGATAAGAAAATAATAGTTTCCTCATTCAAACCCTCTTCTAAAGCTACTTCAGTGCCATTTATCTCAGTCGATTCTTGATTTTGCTGCCTTTGTTGGATAGCCAAATTCAAGTTATTGATTTTAATTATGTAGTCACTAATGCACTGTGCAATTATTGTCCAGGAAACACTACTATTCTCTCCAAAATAATGAAACACATTTATAGCATTTTCAGAGCCATAAGTTAAGCTAGAAATCATTAGATAAAAGCAGGACCTCATTAGACTGTCACTACATTTAGAGGACCATTCTATAAATCCGTAAGCATTCGAGTCTTTATCTTCCCAAAATGTGCTCGATATGTTAGGTCTTGAAGTATAAAAATAACAGATAGTCAGAAAAAACCTTTCTAAATCAGCTTTTACGGAAATATCATCTAGATTCAAATCTTCTCCAGATAATAATGAATCTTCTTCTGCATCCTTGATTTTAGTTAGGAGGAAAGCACAATCTGCAATTATTGTTTGTAAGACTTTATGGAAAGTAGACAAAAAGAAATCATTCGTTGTTTCGGACAGAGCAATACTATGAAACTGAAATTTAGATTTTATTTCAATATTATGGGTATGGGTTGAGCTTGTCTCAGGATTGTGACTTTTTGAGTTCAGCATTACGCCATTTTTCATCACTAAGCTATTGTTTCCGATAGTATTATAATTTGCCTCGTTGTCTATTAATTGTTTGGGAATCAACCTTGGAACATGCCTCTGCAGTAATGATCTAATATCATAAAACAGTTCCATACCTTTTTCTCCTTCAATCACCGACGTATCTGCGGCAAAGGTCATTAACTGTTCAAGTGCACCCAATTCAACCGCTGTTGTCATTGGAATATCAATGGATATTTTGAAGTCCGTAGATTTAGCACGCTTCAAAGGTTCACTTTTACACCATGAAATAAAAAAGGCCAAGAAAACAAATATCATAGCAACCTTGAATGGTTTAGTGTATAGGGCATCGTTTTTTAGATCAGCTACAAAACTGGAATGCATTGCCATAACATCATTGTCTGAAAGTGATTCCAAATCCCCAAACGCATGGAATAATGCAGGTAAATAATATATTATGAAAAAATCATTTGAGTCAATATCTGATACGTGCTCAATAATCTTTAAAATTTTTCCTTTAGTCATTAAAGGACCCTTTGCAACTAATCCAAGTAACAATTGCCCTAGAATGTCATACTCTTTCAACAAAAAATCACGCTTGAATTTTACACTTTGCTGAAATAAAACGTCATACAAGTCCAAAATTTGCGCTTTATTAACAAATTGCTTAATTTCAGAAAGTTGCGTATGGATCGCTGTGAATGCAGAGAGTACGTTGGTTGTCAACACCCCATTAGATATGAGATCTTTGTATATTTTATTTTCTTTATCGATACAATTAATAATGTAAGTTACAATTTGCAAAATGTACTGGCGTCTTAAGAAATATTGGACTTTACCATTTCTAATTAGGGAAATATCATTGCTGTCCGAGTTCTGTAATGATTCAAACTCTGGAGAGCCTGCCAACATCAATTGGCAGACAACAAGTTCATCCAAATTCAACTCATCTGATAATTTAACCGCAGCAATAATGAAATCCTGACTGAGCCTGTAAGTTGCACCATCTGGTAAAGTTACCTCACCTTTTTCTAGCTTTGATCGGCTTGTAGAATTCTTAATCTGGCTTGTATTGAGGTTCAAATTTTGTAGATCGTCAAGCAGTGACTGGAATAGCTCAACATCAAGGTTCCCATCTTGAATAGAATAATAGAGTGATTCAAACGGTGCTGCAGTCCAATTCATTATGAATAATAATGTATAGCGCTAGAAATAATGCTTTATCACTTATGAATATGCTGAGGTTTAGTTAACCTTTTCCAAGTCTTAGTACCTTCAGCTGAAATGATCTTTAAACGCTCTTAATGTACATCGAGAAGTATACTGCAGTTTAGTTTGTTTTCACTTTTCCAAAATTTTTAAAATTCAAGAATATAATTACCCGCCTTTTATAAGAAGATAATTGAATTTACGATAATAGATCATCAGAAAAGGTAATATAATCCTAAGACTTTCCTGATCTTGTTGGTTAATCAGCAAATACATATATTCATTTCATCAGCAATTTATATTCGGACTTATGGCATAACAGTTTACTTTCGGTAAAGGTTGTCATGCAAGCTGTAGTGAAACTCAATCCATATTCTACTCCTTCAATTTTTTAAGATGATATCAACAATCAATATATCTCGTTTCAAAAATAAAAGCCATCCAAGGTATGCCAAACTATAACATAAACTGAACAACCAAAAAGAAACAAAGCACTCACACTGGGGGTCGAACCCAGAATCTTCTGATTAGAAGTCAGACGCGTTGCCATTACGCCATGCGAGCTTAATTTCTTGAAAATTTTGTAAGGTTTAGGATACTTTTTAGTGATGCTATTTCTTAAAGAGGATCCAGTATAATTGTGTTTCATTATTAAGTAGTTACAAAATCAGTAGAATGAGTAAAATGAGTAAGTAGATATGAATATAATTCTTATACCTGCTTTTTCTTATCTTTTCTTCTGACTTCCTTCTTCTGAAGGGAACTAATAAAGATAATAAAGAAACGTAAAGACATTCTAATCTCAAAGACTAGAAACCAGAGGTCTTTATATATGTTTTGGAAATCAATCGACTTCCATCGATCGAC
>JAJLYF010000042.1:0-99433 GCA_030571655.1 Jamesozyma lodderae | reverse complement strand
GGTGAGGCTGAAACCAAGGGGTTCCAAGAGTACTTAACTATAATTAAGTTAACAATAGGAATTGTTCATAAAGGTGTTAACGTAGTGGAATTAACGGTACGAGTTAATTCCATTAAGTAACTCCAATGAATAATTGCTCATGAACAATAGGTAACCCCGGCCATTCTCTCTTATGAGGTGATTCTCTAAAAGACGAGTCAGAAGCCAACCACCGGCGTAACGGCGGATGAGGGATTTGGAAGTCAATCGATGGAAGTCGATTGCTTCTCTAAACTTATATAAAGACCTCTGGTATCTAATCCTTGAGATTAGAATGTCTTTATGTTTCTTTATTATCTTTATTAGTTACCTTCAGAAGAAGGAGGTCAGAAGAGAAGAAAATGGACTAGACAAGATAAAGTCAAGTTAAAAGGTAGTTTTCGTAATAATAATCGTATCTACTCATTCCCTATAATCATCTCTACTGATTTACTAATCAAACTAACAATGAAACATAACATCGCTCACGTATCTCCAAGATATCCTATCCTTAAAAAGTACCGTAAACCTTACACAATTTTGAAGAACTCATCCTTGTTAGCTCAGTTGGTAGAGCGTTCGGCTTTTAAACAAATATTGTTTAAGCAAGGATTACCGAAATGTCAGGGGTTCGAGCCCCCTATGAGGAGTTCTTTTTTGCCTGTTTCAACGACATACTCAGAATATCACTGCAGACGGTTATGTCCCTCAATTGATGCTGAGTTTTAGGACTGTCTATTGAATGACAATTTCAATAAAGTATATTGAGATGATTTAATGGTTACTGGTTACAACACGATTACTTGGTCATTTTTGGTCTCTGTAACAATAGTTAACTAGATAGACCTCTTTTTATATAACAATATGTATAATGTATACACTTTTTTTTCAACTTTGTTAGTCAATGTTGAAAAACTTCCACTTTTCACCCGACAAAGTAGTCTGGCGCGAAATAGAAAATATGCTTAATAAAAATAATAGAAATTACTATGTAATTACCAGCATAAAATTTTTTACATATTCTATAACAACTATTTTAACAGAATAACGATCGCGATGAAAAAAGGAGGGTTTATAAAGGACTTGTAACCCGGACCCGTAAAGTTGGTACTCTGGCCGAGTGGTCTAAGGCGTCAGGTTAAGGTCCTGGTCTCTTCGGAGGCGCGGGTTCGAACCCCGCGGGTATCAATACATTTTTTATTGGCTTCATGAAAGTTTTTTTTTTAAAATAAAACTGTTAATACAACAGAAATGCCTAATAATAGACATTTCACTGACTCAAAATTCCTGGTTGTTTCCAGTTTTTATTTATTTATATATATATAGAATACATTTCAGCTAAAAAGTCCTTGTACTTAGTAGAAAAGTTTGAGAGTCAGAATGTCCAATGATAGTATATTCTCTTTTACATTAGTATCTGCAAGGCAAGTTCTGTTCATTTACTGTACATACAAGAAGGTACCAATGACAGGGAATTCCAATTGAGAACACTCACCAACACGTAGAAGCCAGTATGTAACGGAAACTTACAATGATTTTAACGATCATTATGAATCTGCTTATTACACCTCACCTACTGAAAAATGGTAAGAGGTATTTAAAAATCTGCACTTAGAAAACAATGAAATTTCATATGAATATTCTTAAAATCGAGAAATTTTGATTAATTTTAAGATTGTGCACCTCAGAGCTTTTTAACACTCGCTTGCATTTTTCTTATATTCTTAATATAAAAATCTACCCATCAGATATAATTGAAACAAACTATAACATTATTTATATAAAGATAAAATCTCTGAAACTAAAACTTACTCCGTCAAAAGTTGGAAACAGCTCAATTATTTAACAAACATAACTCACAGAAACCAGTTAGCGCTTTCCTCTTAATCTTGCTTGCAATCATCTCTAACCTCTCTTTACTGACGTTTTTGATTCTGTTAGAATTTGCCTTAGTAGTTACCCTGTGTATTATTTTTATTTTTCATTTTTTTTTTTGGCTGTAAAGTTTTCTGCAGCGGAAGATGCTTGACGGGCATCAATAGTAATCATAATTGCAACCAAAAAATCATACATTTATAGTAAGGCCGAATTCCACCTTATTAAAATTATTATCCTCTGACAACTGCAATATACTCAATACTAATCCCTGGGAGAGTATAACAAATTGACCTCACATTCATACATAATGTTATCATCAAAGCTATTTAGTATCATTTCGATTTTACTTCAGGTTATTTATGTCTCTGCTACGACATCATATGTTGCAGTCACCACAGAAGACGGTAATGAGAGCAGACTATCCACTGCTGCTGATCTTATAGACGATGCCACAACCGAAGAACCGTTGATTGTTTTTCAATTTGATAAATATAAACTTCTAGAGGCTTTGACCGATTCCGATGATGGCTACCCATACTTTACTAAATATTTTGAAAATAGTATGACAAATGTTTTATCTGATGACACTAAGTTATCCTTACCAAGTAATAAAAAAGATGATGAATTAGCATTTGACATCAAAGATTTACCAAGTAGTGTTTCCGAATTGTTATATGATGCTCCTGTCGAAGGAAAGCGTCTCGTATGGTTCCATCTTAAATCCAAAAAATATAATTTAGATGAGCTAGATCAATTTGTAGAAACGACAGTTATGTTTTTAGAGGAATACTTACATGCTAACGTAAACATTGTCATCAATACAATCGATACTATTACTTTAGAAGATTTTGACAAGGAAGCGAATCCAATCGCTGATAACACTAATGATGTTTCGGCTGAAAAATCATCCACCAAAAAACCAGCAAAGAGTGACAACTCCAATGGTAATGATGAAGATGATGATGCAATTAGTCCAATTTGGACTGAAGGTTTATTAATGTGCCTCATGATTTCTCTGATTTTGTTAGGTATATTGGTTATTGCCATATCTTGGACCTCAAGTATAGAGATCAGTTACGGTGCTCTAGAAAAGTCAACTAATCCATTGAAGAAAAACCAATAATTTTTAAAGTCATGCACAATTGAATATTTATACAGAGTTATCAAACATACCATATATATATATATATATATATTTTTTTTTTTTCTTTATAAATTTCATTACATAATCAATATTTTATAACAACAAAAATTTCCATAATTCAGCAAAAATTGGAACTTGTAGCACACACATAACGCATTATGATAACATATAACTTTACTGATGATTCAATAAAAAATAGGCAGCAGGTTTGCTGTTAGACTATTCTCTCTTCTTTTCAAGTTTTTCATCATAGTTCGTGGTATCTTCAGTAAATGCTGCTATAACATAACCGATAAGTACCACATTTGCCATAGCAGCCGCTAAACCACCACTGACTAATGTGTTTGAAGTATATTGCTGCATTATAAAAAATGTTAACAATGGTAAAGAAACCATAGCAATGGTAAACCCCATTAATTTTTGGATCACCGAACGTGGAACATCAACTGCCATTATTATTTCTGCTATTATATGCTTCTTTTTTTATAAATTTGAACTAAGAAAATGGTTCATGTATACATATATGTATATATGTATTTACGAAATACAGATCTTTTTTTTATTGTATAAATTTATTCCGCCTTTTCAATGAGACAGCTTTTTATAAACTGAAAAATCGAAAAATCTGAAGTGAATTAAAATCAGTTACATAAAAGAAAAAGCTACACATAGTATTTATCTTATTAGATGATAATATTACCATAATCACACAGATCAACATAACAAGTTATCATAATCGTTAATAATGGTTCAGCAACTTAGCCTCTTTGGGGCCATAGATGACAATTCATATGATTTATTTATATCTACACTAACTATATTGGCAGGCAGTCCTCCTGTTTTATTTGCAAATTTATCAACGAAATGGACACCAGATTCCTCCTACGGAATTGAAGGAGTTAATTCCAAAAATCAACTTGTAGAACAGACTAGAATAAAAGCATCAAAGAAGATACCGTTAAACCTTTTTAAAAACTTAGAAAATAATACGACCTCAGAATATACAAAGTCAGATAGTGTCGACGGTTTAGATTATTCATTGTTAAAGAAGCTGGATGATGACTCCATTCCAATTGAGCCTTCATATGTCAAAAATTTAATCAACGGATACGTCGTTAAAAAGGATGAGGACGCAATGGACATTGATGGTCAAGGTTCAACACCGATAAATCACCAAGATAATGACTCCTCATGGTGTATAAGCATATCTGACATCCCTGCTGCTGGAAATAATAGAAGGGTGTCAATGCAAACAATTAATGAATCTGTAATGTTGTCAACCGCCGGTCCAAATGCTAATTTACAACGATTTATGACGGAATTAGGCTATGTTTTTGAGTTTCATTACATAACAATTGGCGTAAAATTCCATTTGAAACATAATTTGGTTCTTGAATTACAAAAGATATGGCATGTGAATGATGCTTCAAAAAAACAAATAACAAGAGGTGGTTATCTCATCAAAGCATTTGTGAACATTGGTAAATCTACAGATATTGACCGAATAAACTTTACGGAGTCTATTTTGTTAAATCTCCAGAAAGAGCTACAAGGGTACGTGAATTTGGTGGTTCCAGACCGTAAATCCATGGATTCAAGGATGGGTTTTGGTAACGAACATATCTAAACCAAGCTATTCAAATAAATTGCACATATAGATATATATATATATACGATAATACATAGCTTGCCGTTTCGAGCAACATAACTTTTTTGTCGATTCCTTAATAAAATTGAATTAGGTAATATACATTATATATTATGATTGAACAATAATTTACTTAAAAAAATTCCATAATATACATTTAAGAGTTAACAATAAAACTATTGAGTTCTATTTCTCGACCATTTATCTCCGCAATATCCACATGAACTTATTTCTTTTCTATTTTTTCTAGCTTGCTTTTCGTCTTTGCAATTTGCTTCTTTTTCTTCTTTAAGTTTTCAATTCTTTCGTCCTTCTTGTTATTAGAGTATTGCATTTTCTTGTATAATTTACGTTGTTTATTACTCATCATAATCATCTTCAATTTTCTCTCTTCTTCTTCTTCTTCAGTTTCAGCCTTTCTCTTTTTACTATTCTTAGTTTTGTCTTCAATGCTGTCTTTAACTTCACTGTAAGTAACACCCTTTGCTTCTAACTCCAATTCCTTTTGAGCTGTCAAGTCTTCTTCTTCAGCCTCATCAACTTCCTCATCTTCTTCTTCTTTCTCTTCATCACTATCGACTTGATTTTCCTCTTCCTCTTCTTCTTCTTCCTCTTCACCATCAACTTCACCAGCGGCAGCTGTTGGATCATAGCCAGCAGCATCACCCCATGGACTCAAATGTGGTGGCAGTGGTTCTCCAGGTAAGTATTGGTTAGCAGGAGCAAGTTCACCTTTATTAATGGAATCAAAAATCCATTGTGGTTGAACGTAGGTTCTACCAGCAATCTTGTTTTTCAAAACAGGTCTATCAACAATTTGGTGAGTAATCTTGGATAAATCTATACCATCCTTTGATTCCAATTGGTCTAAAGCAATTTCACTAACGACTGAACCACCCGCAGCTAATATCAAAAATTCAACAATATCAGTTGGAACTTCTCTACCAATGAAGAATACGAAGTTAGAAAATAAAGTAGCAACTGGTGAGTCAAATTGACTTGGTTGAATCAAAACATCACCTTTGTTTTTATTATTATCTTCGAATGTATCCAACTCAACATTTTCAACGTTCTCTTCATCATTTTCTTCATCAGCAGCATCAACTTCATCATTATCAGCGTTCAAAGCAGAATTTATAGCCTTTGAATCCAATTTTGTGACATCAGTGGAAGAAGAGATAGCTGGTTGAGATAGTAGACTTTCTTCTTCTTGAGATTCTAGAATATAGGAAGATAAACCACTTATTATCTTATCCTTTTGAATATCTAATTTTGGTGGATATACTAAACCATTGTCGGTGTATAATTTGTATAAAACAAAATGCAATAAGGTAGAGTAGAATTCCAAAAAGGTTAACATAATTCTGAAATCAATATCAGATGGGATGTTTTCTGGAAATTTATATGGTACTAACCATCTAATTTCTTCACCTCTAACAGTAGCTTGATAGTAAACACCTTTGATAGAGACAAATACCTTTCTAACCAAACGTTCTTTAGCAACAAATGCTAACCACTGATTACAAATGGCTTGTGCTTCCTTAGTGACCTTAGCAGATATTTGACTGGTGGCAGGTAGGTTTGCAAACAAAAATAACATATTTAAAGCATCATCGATATCTCTCAAAGCATCTGGGAAACTTGGATAACGTTCTTTAATAATATGATCCAATTTATAAGTACTTCTATTTTCTTCTAATTTCTTTGCAGAAGAAACTTCACCTCTACCTAAAGCTCTTGTTAATTTTTTAGCAAAAGTTTTGTGTTCTCTGAATTTTGCTAAAACAGGCTCGTGCATCAAATACTGAATATCCTTAGCAAAGTAAAAGGTAGTTGGAGCAGTAGAACCCTTATTGGCTTTCTTCTTATTGCGGGGTTCTCTAGGATAGATACCCTTGAAGATACACAATCTTCTGAAATCAGCTAACGAAACCTGTAATTTTCTTACAGCTTGGGATCTGGTGATAAAGTTTCTAGCATTACCGCTTGTGTTCTTCTTTTTGATTCTCATTGTGATTTATCTCTTTTCTTGGTTTCCTTAATTTATTACAAGAGAAGTTACTAGTTAAATATTTTACGCAATGTATGTATATCCATATATATATATCGTTATATAACAGTAAATGAAAAATTTATCTCATCGGCATCGCATCGAAAAAGTGAAACTGAATAAAAAAATTTTCAGTTTTTATTACCCAGTCACATGTCAACATATCGCAACTGACGACAAATATTTCAAGACTTCTCTAATTAAAGGGAGACACAAGAAAGACTATTAGAGAGCGGTTACTCTCACTTAAGGCAGTGGTTATGATGTCTGGATTCATAGCTAGGCTAGGCAGGAATCCTGGATATACAAATACAGTGTCTTCATTTGTTGGACGCTTTTATTCATCAAAAGTGACCATTGGTAAAAATTTCACGTCAATCGACCAGATCGAGGAATACCTCAATAAACCTGTCTGGGACCTGCAAGACTATTTAGGTGTCAGTGAAGCGAATAAGAACAATGAGGAACTACCTTCAGAGGAACTAGTATCTAAACTAGTGAAACTTTCTGGTTTACATGCAGAGAGTTCTGAAGTTGCCAGAATTCAGAAGAGACTAGCCAAGCAATTAAAGTTCATAAAAAAATTGCAGGAATTAGAACTACATGACAAGACAGTAAATACAAGGCATGCAAGGTTGATTCCCAGAGAAACTAAACCGATCACCTACAAAGATTTGCTTAGAATTATTGAACAACAAAAAGCAGGCAAAGTCGAAGATGAAGTAAGTGGATCGTGGGATTCAACATCTGAGGCTACTTTATCTCAAAACGGATATTTTATCGTTAAGAAAGACTGTAAAGAAGAATAATAGGCTTTCATCTTTTACATAATTCCACATAGTTATTATTTTTTCATATTCTGATCATGTATATACTATTTACAAATATTTATCTTATACCACCTAACTTTTTTCACCTCCATCTAGCAACTTTTTGTAACTGTTGTTTTCTTCTTTTTTCAACTTCTTTACTAATAAACCAGCCATAGAGAACACCAATGGCTGAACCACCTAAATGTGCTGCGTAATCAAACGAACCCCATCTTAAAGCGCAACCAGCAGCGTTCCAGGCTACTGAGGCTAAAAATGCTATCCATGCACCGCCAGGAAATGGGAATACAAATAATAAGATTTTAGCGTGCGGTATTAAGTATGAAAAGCATCCCAATACACCGAATAAGGCACCACTGGCACCTAAACTTGGTCCCATAAGGGCCAATCTTGCAATTCTAGGATACCACAATGAGAATAAAGAACCTGCGATAGCACTGTTCATATATAAGGAAAAAAAGTTGGCCGTGCCTAACATTGTAGAAAGACTTGTACCAAATGACCATAATGCTAACATATTCATACCCAAATGCCAAAATTCTTGATGCGAGAACGCACTACCAATAATGGACCATTTACTATATACATTATCCTTCTGTAGTAACATATATTTTTGCAAAAATTTCCAGCACCTAGGTAACTGCCATAGACCATATATGGCAACGTTCATAGCCAACAATGAATAAACAAAATCCTTTGGATGAGTTTTGAAGTAAGTGAAACCAGGGACATAATCAAAAACGTAGTTTGACCCAAAATAGATCACGACCATTGCCGATACACCGACTGCTGTTAAAGTTCCTATAGAGTTGCCATTATTTCTGTTATATTGTTGATATTGCTGAAATCTATTCAGACGTATGTATCTGTCGGTGGACTCCGGGGTAAAAACATCATTAAACCTTGCTTTCTGTACCTTAACTTGAGAAAATGATCTTTTAAGTACTTGGCTTATACTAATCTGCCTATATTTTGGGATGGCTGTTCTTGAAAATATTCTCTGTTGTATAGTGCCACTTGTTAAATATAAAGAACCACCGTTCTGCACTGTTTGTCGTGAGATGCTTGAACGTAATATAGTTAAACTAGGTCTTATTCCTAACATTCGATCTAAAGTATATGAAATAATATGTTATGGTACCCGTCTTGCTTGTACTTTTATCAATCGTTCATGACTATTCGATGTATTTACACATTATTTAACCTTAATGTATTATTTTTATATAGGTCTTACCCGACTGAAAATCACTAATAGTCGCGCAAGTACGAACTGGCATTAGACACATACTAGTTATAAGTAAAGTATTTGATATATTATATCATATTTAACTTGTATATACCATGAGGAATTGACCAGCACGGTTTTGTGTATATATTTCAAAAGGGGTTAACAAAGTATATGCTCGAGTGTACAAATCATGGCACATATAAATGCTTCTATAATATATAATTCTTTGTATTATGCTTCAAATTCAATTAAGTCCTGCTGCTTTTCATTTGGATTAGGTGACATGATTTCCACAGGTCTTTCCTGCATTGGTACATGGTCAGCCGTATCATCCATTTCTATCCAAGAATTCTTCAATAACTCATCATGCTCTTCCAGGTGTTCAGATGTAAAATCGTCAAGATCTTCAAACTTATTATTTGTTGAGTTACTAATAGGATTTGTTGTAGTTGTCCCTCCGCTCTCTATAGATGCAATGCTAGATTTAGTAGCAACTGAATCAACACGACGACGTACTTGCTCAGCAACTCTCCTACCATCTGCAATAATACCGTCAAACATGCTCTTTAATACCTTGTTATTTCCATTAGAGCCGGCTCCTTGGTCTACATGAATCGAAGATCTTAACGTTTGTGCAAAAAATAACTCGTATGTTTCATCTGCTAATAAAATCATTCTAAATGTCGGCAAGTCGATAACTTTAGGGTGGGTTGGATCTAAGGCAGCGTTTGCTCTTATGGATTCAAACTTTTTCTTTGAAGCTTCCTTTGACTCTGGTGTACTATCCTCATCATCAGACAAATCAATCAAATTAATTTCTTTTTCAAGTTCCAAAGGTTTGGCGTACTCAAAACATCTTTGTAGAAAATTGCTTGCTGCCTTCAAATAACGCTCGGCTTGCTCAGCCTTATATTTTTCTTCATCTATTGTAACACCAGTAGGTAACTGGATCTGATCTATAGATTGAATAGAATCACCACCTTCTTTTACAATCTCTTCGGCAATGTCATCTTCGATTTTTTTCTTAGTTAACAAATCAACATACCTACCAGTCTTCCATGGAGTGGTTAATAATAGCAAACCTTCTGAAGATTGTAGTACCTCCTCACGATGCAGTTCACCATTTCCGTCCCCATCATATAGTGAAAAAAAATAATTTATTGATTCTAATAGATCTGGGCTGATTAATTTATCAAGACCTAAAACGACATCGTTTAATGTTAGTTCTCCTAATTTAGCAGAATCCCAATTATCAAATAACCTTTTCAAGAATGATTGCTTTTGTCTTTTATATACAGGATCATTATCACTCTCACTGGGCTTGCACCAATCACATAGTTTGGATAAAAACTGAACAAACACTTCGTATGTCATATTTGATGAACCTGTCCCCATACTAATTTTGTGAGTTTCAATACTCTGATAGAAAACATCAAATATATTTGATAAATCACTTGACGACAAATTAAAAGTCTTTGGCATGTGACGTAGTTGTGTTTTCTTGACGAAAGTTTCAATATTTTGAAAGATACCTTTTTTATATTTATTTCTCTCTTGTGTAATCATAGCATCTGTAATGACACTAAACTCTTTGAATGCCGTCACTAATAGCTCTTGAAACTTTGTTATTTGTCTATATTTAATATCTGACGAGTCAGGATGTGCACTTTTATCTAAGGTCTGGAAGTAATGTTTTATAATTGCAATGAACATACCGTCATCATCTGCTTGTAAAATATCATCACCATTTATTTTGAGAACTGCTAATGCGACTTGGAACAATGTTCTAGGGCCGTTCATAAAAAATATATCCATTATTCTGACTGCATATTCCAATGGCATTGAGGTATAAAAAAGGGATAAAAACCATGGAAGTGAGACAACCGATAATTGGATATCATGTTGTTCAATATATTCATTTAAGATTGGCATTTTTTCTTCAACAAACGCTTCAAAGACTCTTTGGTCTAACAAAGTCCCGTACATAGTTTTTGAGTAATAACCGGGAGTATAAAGGTCACATAAGTTAGAAAGACACCAAAATGCTTGCTCCTCACTCATATATATCAATAAAGCTGCACAGACGATATTCATTGCTTGACAATAACCAACATCTGGATTTTTCCAAGAATAAGCTGTCAAAACATTTCTTAATCGTTGAATACCTTCTGGCGTTTGGTATGCAGAATATTCAGGTAGCGATCTTTTCAAATCCTTTTCAATCTCCTCGATGGCTTGGGATGTCTTTCCATTATTATCGTCAAGCAAGCGTTGATAGATATCTTGATTAGCATGACGTAAATATATAGAACCAGAACATAATTCCCATAATTCTCCTCTCATTCTACTTGGTATACCAATCCTTACAAGCTTTTGGAACGTGTGATTTTTAAACATGGCTAAATTTTCACCATTTTCCTTAAAATATTCAAACCACAATCTTAACTTTGCTTTTTCTTTTTGAATGTCAGGGCTTCCTGGATACTTGAAATGTTGACCTAAACCAGCTCTTGGTGCTACAATATCTTTTTTTCTTAAAACATTTTTGGCAATCAAAAACTCTGAGTAGCATGTGTCCAGGAATTGTGGTAAACGCTTTGCGTTTGGAATGTTATCTTTCAAACTTTTCTTCAATAGTTCACAAAACTGTTCTGACCTATATCTTAACCCAATAAACTGAATAAGTAGTTGGGCCCCTGAATACAACGTTACTAGTAAAGCGAAAGCATATGCAGCGGATGGTGAACGTTCTACCCTTTTGATTGTGGATATATTCAGAACTAAGATACATGAAGTTTGATCGAAGGAGTCTCTAAATACAAGGAAATGTGGAGTGAGAAATAGCTTACCTGAGAATACGTAAGCCATTGGCTTTCCATCTTGGCCCATTTCCTTCTCGGCATTCTGCCTGGTTCCATAGGGACTTTCAAAAGAAATATCAGCATTGGTATCATCCAGGATATTTTCCTCAGGAGGCAACTTGTATTGTAATTTAAATTTCTCATCTCTAGTCATAGTTGGTGTAAAGCTCTCGGTGATCCTATCTAGGAAAGGAGCCTTTTGACGGAGTGAACTAAAAAATGACATGATTGGGATGCACTTCTGAGTTTATTTCCAGAAAGCTTTCTATCCTAATATGTAAAATTCTTGATCGAGGAATTAGTTTAAGTGAAGTACGTAAGAACACTTTTGCTGTCGTGATCAGTGAAATCTTGATCTTTTTTCACTAATGATGGTCGCTTTAAAAATATATAATAGCATTAAACCTGCTTACGAGCGATTTTCCCGTAGGTTCAAAGCGACGAAATGCCCTTCTACTTTCTACTCACGAAAAACGCAGGGACTCTGCACCGCGAGAATCCTTGATTAATCTATTATGCGAATGTGTATATGGATTCAATATATATCAAAAATATATAGTACTATTCAAATGATTTTCAAATGGTTATACTACCCATGTTTTCAATTAAGCGAGATACCTTGCTCTAGCACCTGCTCCATCACCTGTTCCATCATCTCTGTCATCGACTCGTAATCGTGGACTGGGTAAGCGCAAGAATATATGATCCGCAACGTAGCTATGTAGTGAGTCTTGAACAAGTTATCAAAGGTCCCTAAATTTATACCATTTAACCAGCCATATGCTAGCGGATAGAAGAAAGATGTTGCATATTTCCTAAACATGTTAGGAGGTTCAGTTGACGACTTTGGGGTCAATTTTTTGGATTTCCAAACTTGACTTCCAGATGAAATAAAATCTGACTCTACATAGTTGTTAGGTTCTGGTAGTGCATTCTCTTTTCCGTTATTGTCATCCTTATGCCACGGAAGTTTACTTGTTGGAAAGTCATATTGTGGTTTAACAATTGACTTATCATCGAACCCTCTTAATTCTCTTGCACATAGTCCAAGACATGAGAGAATTGACATTCGTTGCTGCAAAGATAACTCTGAATTAAACAATATTTGCATTAAATTCTTTACTTTTTCAGGAACCACAATAACTACACTAACCAAAGCATTTATTCGCCATTGTTCAAAATTCTGTTCTTCTAAAGTGTTGTTTAAAGAAGCAATACTAGACATTAAGGTGTCAGCATAGTATTCAACTTCCATAGTAAAGTTTTTCTTTTGTCTAACAAGCTTAACTGTTTGTTTCAACAATGGAACCAGTAAATTAGTACGACCCTTTCCATGATTTACATATTCATTCACCAGGTCTTTTACAAATACTATAGTCTTATTTTTAATGTTACTGAGGTCATCATCATCATCATCACTATCTTCTTCATCCTGGAACGATAATGCATTCATACCACTAGAAACGTTTATCATCGAATCATTTTCTTCCTTTGATGCATAATTCACCCTCAGGAGATCAAAGTTGATTTCTTGCCCTTCAAACTGTCTTTCTGCAAAAGGTTTTCTATCGAAAATATCTATTTTATAGTCGCTATCATATTTGAGTTCGCCGTTTGACATTAGTTTGGCGATAAACATAGTTCTCTCCCTTACGAGAAACTCCTTATGACTCAATCTTTTCGTTATTGCTTCTAAAAACATACTATCATGTGATATTTTTGACCTTTCCTCGGTATTTGTTCTTATTATTAACAGAGTGCTGAATAGTTTACATATTTTGTAGTCATCATCATCATTCACCACATTCGAAAATCTTTGTATAAGATATGAGTATGTCTCTTCACCATTTCGTATTAAGCTTCCAAATTTAACCAAAATTTCCATAAGATATGTCGATTTTAAGGATAGTAAAAAGTCCTCTTGAGTTATTGTGTCAAATATCGATAAGTTATAAAGAAAACAAGCGACATCCATGTAATTGTCTTGGTTAGAATGTAAATCTAAGTATGGAACAATGAACTTCTTCATAACTGAATCCTTGTCAATATCTCTAGAACATTTCAAGACGTTTTTGAACGATTGAAAATTAGTTTTATTATAGACAAGTTTATTCAACACTTCCTCAACTTTATATACTGGGTAGATCATGAGATGGCGTAATAGCAATTCTCCTACATTTTTCAGCTCAATTCTAGACAGATTGGATTGATTTTCAAAAATAAATTCCCATTGAAACTCAAGTAGTTCTAAATATTCCAATATATCTATGGAGGGAGAGAGTATGTTGAATAATTTACTACCATAAAGCACGGCTTTCAAGGTATTCATTTTAATCCGCGATTTACCGGCCTCTTTTACATAGCTTGTAATGCAGCATTTCTCATTCAATAGTAATTCCTTGATGAAGCATCTGAAAATATCTCGTTCCTTTTGCACTTCTGGTATGTTCTGTACAAAATTAATGATTTGAGAAACAAAATTGATTGTTCTTGCTGACAACTGAAACAGTAGGCTTTTCGTCGACCTCGGTAATGATGGGTAAACTGGGATAATGTATTGTATTAAGATCATTGTTGTATTGATATCAGGAACATTTTCATCACTTTGTAAGTCACCGAGCACTTGATTAATAACTTGAACATCGGGGTGACTCTTTAATACATCGAGATTCACAGTCATTATTCAATACGGACATGTAACAGTAAACGTTGGGATCTCCCTCAAGTGCTAAGACCTATACACTCTTTCCAGCCTCTTTGGCGTTTCATTATTCACACTCGATACAAACTAATCTTTGCGTAAAAATGTGTACTATGAAGTTACCCAGTTCGCGTTACGGAAGTTTAACTAAAACAAATATCAACACTCATAACATTGATGACATTAACTAGCAGTAATGTACAATTATATAAATTACTTGTTAATTGCCATATAGTTGTAGCAAATCAGATATTGCTATTATTTTCTAAAAATTTGCCTTTGCACAGGTAATAAATTAGCGCTCTTCAATGATAGAAGAGAACATGTCTAAAGCAGATGAACCGCTAAATGAAGTTAGTTTGAATACGCCAATTGGCAAAAAGACACTCCCCATTGATCACTCGAAATCTTTTAGAGCAAAAGAGCAAATATATTCTAGTTTCAGCAGTGAAAATCGGATATATATGGGTAACATTGACTCACTTTCTAGGCAAATATCTGATTTTATCAAGCTCGAGAAACCTGACGAAAATAGTATACTGTCAGTTCACCAGTGTTTGATAAACCTGTACAGCATCCTAATACAGAGACATGCCTTGCCTCAGATAAGATCTTTAGTGAAGCAACATCTAATGATAATAGGAAATTGCATAACTGGAAACAATTACGACAAGGCGATAATTGAGGTCCTTTCTTTATTCAATAACACAAACCCTTACAAAGCATATACTTTATCAGATATTTTACTTTCAGACACGACAAGTTGTAATACCTACTATATTTCAACACTGAAGATTTTGACACTACAAATTATCATTAAAAAAAAGTTTCTTGATGCCCATAAGGAATCAATAATCGAAATTTTTTCAAACGATAAACGATATCTTATGAATGACCCCAAATTAAAAATCCATGCTGTTATCAAGTTGCTATTAAATTTTTTTACACTGCTTCCAAATTATAAAGTACTTTTTGGATTGAAGTTTCTACAATACATAAATCAATTTAACTTAAAATTTGATGCATATATTAGGAATCTTGACCAACGAACGTTTGCTAAACAGCTTATAATATACTCTAATAAGAACCCTGAATCAATGCCTTATTTAAACTCGTTTTATTTCGGTTACTCAAGGTATAATCCAAGTTTTGACAAAATTATGTTAGATGATCTAATTCAAAAACATAAAAAGGGTCGGATAAGTTTAAACAAGCCGAGCGATATTATCGATCTAAGCAACTCACAAAGTGACAAAACACCATTATTTTGCATGTCGATAATTGAAATGGACGATTTTATCACTCTATCAGAAATGTTAGTAAAACAAGAAGAAACTTCACCATTACAGAAGTTCAAGACCTTGACTTACATTTGGAGTACTATTAAATCTGAAAATTATGACATAACTAAAAGACAATTGCACTTTTTTGACAGATCGTTAATCTTCATTAACAACAATTTGAAAACATTAGGAGTTGTCGCTACTGAGGTTTTGAATATTTTGGAATTATTATTAGACTATTGTTTCTCTCATAATGAATTCAAAAGAGTCTCGAACTTGATTAATATTTCGTTTAACTGTTCCTTAACTTATAAAAATCATCTCTTCATGAATTTAGCAGCGAGGGCAGAAATTACGAGGTATTTGTCGCCCCATAGTACAAAGGTAGAAAAGAATATTAATATTATAATTCAAAAGATAGAGAAGTATATCAGTGGCTTATCAGATATACAACATAGACTTGGAATCTTTTCACAACTTTTCAATATATTTCTAATAGAAAAGCAGACAACATTGGCAGAAATCATGAATTTTTGTCAAAGATTGTCAATTACTGCAGTAAGAAAACTGCAGCCACAGATATTTTTCAACTTTTCAGATTCTTCAGAAGTAATGTTGGCTATATTTTATGCAACATCTTCCAACAATGATATACCAACCCTAAATTGGTCACCACTGACACTATCATTTTTCTCTTGCCTGACTGGTAAATTAAACTCAAAGATTGTATACGATAAAAAAACGTTGGATAGAAACCATTTTTTATATAAGTACGAACCATTGATCACGACAGCCTACTTTTTTAATCTGGAAATGAGTAAACATTTGTCAACTAACTTATTCCAATTAACTAACAATTACATCAAACATTGGATTAAAAAACTACCACTTAATCAAGAAATCTCCTCTTTTGAATGCGAGTTTGTGAAATCATTGTTGCTATATTTGAATTTTAATAACTTCCATAAAGTCACTATTGATCTAGTTCTTAACATTCAATCAGTAAAAAAATATTTTGAACCGGTGCTACTTCTGTCAGAGAAATGGCTGTTAAATGCATTTACTCATCTTCAAATGGAAAATAAAATTGCAAGTATGAGTGTTAAGTATTATAAAGTTTCTTTAGAATATGAGGGAATGAAAACAGAAAAGTTATTGCTTTTTCTAGAAATACTATCAAATCTTCAAAAGTGGAACAATAATCATGCAGACTTCCAAATTTTGTTTATTGAAACACTTCCCAAAATGCGTAAAGATCTATTCGACCTTCAAAATACTAGAAAGATTTCTTCCTCCCAGTATGTTAAAATATTATTATTCAACATAGGATTATTTAATGTATCTTCCTATCTCCATAGAAAACGAAACAATATTATATGTGCAGTTAATGAAGGTAAGAAAGCGTTAAAACTGTCGATGTCGTTAATCAAAAATAAAGAAAAGTTATCTCAATCCTCAAGGCTTTCTCTCATAAATACTTTGACTGAGTCGTACGTTGCCCTAATAGAAATTTATTCAAGTTTAGGCATTTCTAAAGATGCAGAATTTTACTCTAAGGAACTGTCCAAGATAATTTGTGAACTGGGTGAACCTGTTGTGGTTTTCAAGGCGTTACATTCCTTACATAAGTATTATTTGATTACCGAACAAACATCATTGAAGAACATCACTTTACAAAAGGAAAATAAAGCTTTTGATTATATTGATGGGGAACAAGATATTGAGAGTCTGACAGCGTTTCTCTTCGATAACAACGAGTTTGAAAAAATAACAATCTCACTGAACTTGTTTTATGGTAAAGAGTATGAAGAATCGTTTTTTCCTCTATATTGGAAGCTGAAATTGGGGGTGATTATTGATGATACCCAAGGCCTACCAGAGTTCAAAGCGTTGAACTCAATGAATATCGTAAATAAAACATATAAACAGGTACTAGATCAGCTACAGCAAGATCCCTTTTTCAAAGGAATGTTTGAATCTGCATTAGTAGTTCCTTCCTGTCTAAAGCAAGCTATTCCTAAATCAAACACAAGTGGAATGCTTAGTGTAGACACTACAAATGCCGTGGCTAAGTTAACAGACTCACCCAGATCATCGAATATGACCCCGAGATCAAAACACATGCGACAAAAATTCGACAGAATAGCTGCAACAAGTAATTTGAAAAGAATGATAACAATTCTGGAATCTCTGAATTTTAGAGAGGTTAGTCACGATGATACGATAAAAGTATCGTTTGTGTATTCCTTATGTTCCACATTATTGTATACTCTTAGTACAGATTATAATCGTGATGATCTGTTGCAAAAATTTTATTTGTCTGATTTGTCTAGAAGTATGCCCTTATTCTTTGATAAAATCTTATGCTCAACTAAAAACGATATATATAACGTCATGGAATTATTACCGATGGATTCATTTGAAAATGACGTGGAAGCAAAGGAAAGCATGATTTTACAAGCTCAGAAAAATATATGCAATAATGCCAACTATACATTTAACGTTGTTACTTTAGATATATGCCCAATTACAGGAAATTTAGTTCTTACAAAATGTGAACCATACAGAAATAAGAGGACATCAATAAACATACCTATCAATGGTATAAACTCGCGGGATCTTGATGCCCTCCACCTAACGTTTGAAGATGCTTATAGCCAGTTAACATCTATAATTGAAGAAAGTGATGGGACAACGTCAAGTGAGGTAACAAGCAAGATCACCACTAGCGAAGGTCGAAGAGAGTGGTGGAAAAAAAGATATTCTTTAGATAAAAGATTAAAAGAGTTACTAGATAATGTTGAGAATTCGTGGTTTAGTGGGTATAAAGGATTTTTTAGTCAGGATTTAATAAATGAAGGCTTGTTCTTAGAATTCAAAACAAGGTTTTATGAAGTTCTACATCAAAATTTACCTTCAAGAAGACAGTATGGTAACCCTTCAATGTTTATCCAAATTGAAGATTGGGTAATCGAGTTATTTTTGAAAATTGATCCAAAGGATGAAAGTTTTATATCTATGATGGAAGATCTTATATACTTGGTGTTAGATATACTACTTTATCACGGAGAAGAAAATGCGTACGATGAAATTGATCTTAGTGTAATTCATGTTCAATTGGAAGAAAATATCAAGAAATATCATGCAAAAATGAGTGACTTGCCCAAAGAAAAAGTCGCTCACACATTTTTGATAGTTAGCAGTAAATGCCATTTATTTCCGTGGGAAAGCCTAACATTTATGAGACATATATCAACAACAAGAGTTCCTTCCTATGCATGCTTACATGATCTCTTAATAAAGAACGAACAAAACTTCCAACTAACGATTTCTTTAAAGAGTCGGATATCTATGATACTTAACCCTCATGGTGACCTACAGAGAACAGAAGAAAAATTCCTAAATCTTTTTAAAGATGTTTTGGAAACAACTCCAAATTCCAAGCTTATCTTCAATGAGAAACCTACAGAAGAAAACTTTCTCAGTATGATGTCAGACTCAAGTCTGTTTATATATGTTGGTCATAGTGGCGGTGAGCAATATGCTAGAGTTAGAGAAATAAAGAAATTTAATAGAATTGCCCCCAGTTTTTTACTGGGATGTTCTTCTGCTGCTATGAAGTATTACGGCAAGTTGGAACCATCTGGGACGATATATTCGTATTTACTGGGGGGGTGTCCTTTGGTTTTAGGAAATTTATGGGACGTAACGGATAAAGATATAGATAAATTCAGTATCACCGTATTTGAAAAAATTGGCTTTGCGAAAGACGTCAAAACAGAGCTATCCGGGTATACTGGTATTAGTGAAGCAGTTAATCAATCAAGAGATGTTTGCCACTTAAAATACCTAAATGGTGCGGCGCCTGTCCTGTATGGGTTGCCAGCGAAATTTATACATTCATAATCGTAGTCATAGTCATAGTCATAAATTGTTATTAGAACAATAATATTAATAACAGTAATAATTTTCAGATTCAGCGTATTGATAAGTTCAATATTAGTTAAAATATACATATACCGTTTGATAAATAACTTTTATAACAACCATCGTCGTTTCCTTTCAAATGCCAGCATCTCGGAGTAAATTAATCTTCTCCACCATTTCGGTAAAACTATTTAGCTGGGGCTTGAAAAACAATGGGATAGCAATAGTTAGATCCCAGATATACAAACAGAATTAAAGGGAACAATAAATTACAAACGCATTACACATACCAGAAACTTATAACTATGGCATCAAATACCATGAACACACTATTTAGAAAATCAATGCAACGGATTTCTTCTCAAACGATGATCATGACTTCATCTGCTGCAGTTGGTTCGAGCATAGATCAATATCACGGACTTACTATATCGTCAATGACGTCCCTCTCTTTGAATCCTGACCCATTATTACAATTCAACATCCAGATACCGTCACATACCTCGAAGAATTTGAGATCGTTTGATCTATTCGGTGTTCATTTTCTAAAACCAGAAGCTGACTCGATTGAACTTGTAAAACAATTCAGTCGAGGCACAAGGAATGGGGGAACTAAACCATTTGTGGGAATGAGAAATGGTGTCGATTATTTTCTTTACAACGAGCTTGTTAGAAATAAAGAACTTAATACCAATGCTGTTCTACCTTTGTTGAAGGACGTTGAGAGGATATTAATTTGTAGAAAAAGGACAGTCTTCGAAGTGGCAGACCATGAGATTTGGGTAGGCCAAGTTATCGATAGTATTTCTAATGATGGAAATGTCACCGGTGGTTTGTTACATTGCAATAAAGAATTCTTCAAATTGGGTGATAAAATATAGATAAAATGAAATTTTACGATAACATGTAAATATCATTATACAAAATCTCACTTTTCATAATATTTTTCATAATATTTTCTAAATGGTATATAATGTATATATAAGTAATTAGTTTAACATGAACTCCTCGTCATTTTTTGATATATATCGCCTACTAATTTCTCTCAATAATGAGTAATAGATTTTATCCATTACTCAAGAAGTTAGCATTAAGTATATGGCTAAATAACAAAAGTGGATTAAACAAAATTCAAGCTTCCATGGGTTTTGTGGCTGAGGACAGGTGCATTTAAAGATATTTATATCTTAAAATTTGTTTAAATATTCTATAAAAATATATAAAGGCCAAATGAAATTAAAAAAAAAAATTCCTGGTAAAATTTCATATTTTAGTGATAAGAGCTACGTCAAGCCAACATTTATATTGGTGCGCGTTTAGATTGCTAGGAATAGATAGATTGGTTCAATTTTATACTTCCATGTGCACTCATTGATTCGTCTGCATCATCATCGTCATCCTCCATTATACCACCATTCATTAAATGGTTGCTTGAGTAGGCAACATTACCGGTGCCAATTTTTTTTGAAAACATCAGACTGTTTAGAGATCCAAATGACACGTTTTTCTTATGCTTTCTGTACGAATGAACTCTTGTACCACCGAGCGGTGAAGGTGCAACCCCCGTAGTTGAGAGGTTGGTCGCGCTACCGTTACCTCTTTGATAAACTCCTGCGTTAGGACTATGTGTTATAGGGGTTGTTAAATTTGGTGTATTCCCTGTTGGTGTTGTACTTTCTGGGCTTGGACTTTGTACTTTCATTGTTGGTAAACTACCAGTGCTTGAATTTTTTTTTAAATTTGGAACGATGGGAGGTTTTGGCCCATTTAGGTTATTTGCATCTTGAATATTTATTTTACTTTTGGATAGGTTTACTAGATTCATGTTTGAAATACTTGAGCCAGATGGATGCCTCGAATTAATCAGCAAATGTGATGCTGTACCACGACTAGATGTTCGAGATATGGGTTGAGCTGTTGTCATCTTCACCTGATCATCATGATAGAGTATTGACGGAGATTGAGCTGGCATAGATGGTCCGCTACTATTGCTAGTAGGTAATGGTATGGCAAAATATCCACCTTGGCTTTTGTCAGAGCCAAGACTGGCTGGTGAATAAACATTACTAGAAGGATATAATGAAACCGGTAAAGATACATTTCTTTGATGTCGCGATAGTGGCTGCTGCGGCAGTGATTGGTCAGCTTGAGCCTTCATGCCATTACTTGTAATTGAAATATGCATTGGCAGACTTCCATTAATAATATTATTGTTATTATTCATGGAGTTATTATCTGAATAGCTTGAATAATTGGGCGATAATGTTGGCGTGATTATTGGCGGAGATATAGAAGAAACTGAACCACTAGTTACGGGTGCAACTCTTCTCTCAGCCATCGTTATCAAATTACCATTATCATCTATTGCAGGTGTATTGATTCTTGATCTGTAGCTAGTGTTTAGATCCATAGCAGTTGTGTTTTCAATTGGGATATAATGTGGTTTGTTGTTTCTTGTCATGGTCTTATTTATTACATTATTATTGCTATTATTATTGCTGTTTCCATTATTATTGTTTGTTACAAAAGAACCAGAATATGGTGCTGTTGAAACAGAACTTTCATAGTACAGTGACGTTTCTCCAAACATACTTTGGCTGGTTGAGTTATTATTACCGGTGCCCATGATGGAGGATGCATTGCTTACTGTACTTCCGTTGTAGCTGTTATTTATCACATGCAGTTGTTTTGATTTTGTGCGCTGATGATGAGCTTTAACCAATCGTTCATCAATAAATTTGATTCTTTCGTTAGTTCTATTAAATGTTGTTAGATTTTTCAAGTCCTGAATCCATTTTTTGAAATGTTTTCTTTCCTCATCAGTTGGATGTTCTTGAATTGATTTGAAGACCCATGTAACGGTTTCTCTAGCTTCTTGTTGTATCACTCTATTGTACTCTTCTAGTTCCTTCTTAGCCTCTTTCTTTGCTTCTTGTTCCTTTTTCATATGCTTACTTTTAACTGGCTTCAAAAATTTGGACAAAGCAGATGCAGATTTTTTTGTAATGTATTTGGTTGATTCTTTTTCCAGTGTTGAAGCAGTTCCGTTCAAATTTGGCATATGAACGTATGAAGTGGATAAGGAGCCATTACCATGTAGGGGGCCTCCGCTTGTCTTTCTTCTTTGTAGTTCGATAAAAGTAGCCTTACCAATCAACGTGAAATGAGATTCAGAAGATTCACTTAGCGTGCAATCATTCAAAGAAATACTCAATATCGGAGTTAACGAATTAACCTTCTTCGTATTCAATGTGTTAATGGTACCACCTGGAGTTGTAGCACCGATATTATGGTTTTTATAAGTAATTGCATTTTCGTAGGCATTAGTGGCAGTTGGTAATCCCGTAGCACAGCTTGTTGTACCCAATGTTGTCATTGTTATACTATCATTATAATGTGACAAATGACTTGTCGAAGAAGAAGATGAATGAGTGGGCGTGTTAGTAGCTGATGTAGCCCCACTATTTGGATTTGTGTTATTGTAGAAATTACTACTTTTGAATTCATGCAGGTAATTAGGTGTCAAGACAAAATAACCTTTCTTATATTCCTTCATGAAATTTGATTTTTTATTGAAATAACCTGCTCTGATACATTTAGCCATCGACGCCTTCATGTTTGGGTAAACTATATCAGACAATTTTCTGGGTCTTGGCAACGGATCATTTGATTTTAGATTCATTAGACATAAAGGATGATGCGTGACGAACTGATCCCATTCTAAAGCTGGTGGCTTTGACAAAAGGCCATGTTGTAATTCTTGACATAAGTTTTTTATCATAAGTCTAGCTTCTGAATCAATTAATGATGAATAGCGTTGCAATGTGTGCTGAATCTTAGAGTATATGATTTTTTCTAACTTTAAACCAGATGTTTGCAAGTTAATATATGCTTCTTGTAAATAGTTTTCTTCCGATAACTGTCTTTTTAATTGTAAGTCTAATTGCAGTTTCAATAGGAAAGGGTCATGTTTTGGTTCTAAGTCCTGTTGTTTCACGTCTCCATTATTACTATTACTTTTCTTATTTATAAATTTAATGGCTGCGATATATTTATTCAGTAAATGACTTGTTAATTTGATATGATTATTGATATTGGTTTTAAAATCTCCATGTAAATCTTTTATTTCCTTAATTTTAAAATTCAAATCCTTGCGTAAACTTTCAAGTTTAGGAATCATTGTCGATGTAATATCTTTTGAGACCTTAAGTTGTTGGTTTGCCAATGCCAGATGATGTTTCTTCAGAATAACTTGAATATCTTGAATAGAACCTGAACCAAATTTCATAAAACCCGAAGCTGCTGTTGTACTATTTGCTGCAGTCACAGTAGGTTGGGCGGCTGATGTGGATTTGCTTTCATTTTGATAATATTCTGGATTTTGTTCTTGTAGTTGCTGTAATTCTTTTTGTTCTTTTTGTTGGGCCAAAGTTAGTGGTTGTTGTTTCTTTTGAGGTTTCGAGGCAAATAAGGGATCTACAACTTTATTTGTCCCCTCTTGTAAATCTGTTAAGAAAGGAAATTTGACGGCACCTTTCAATTGGTAATTTATTCTACCAAATTGTTCTTGTGCATAAGCAACCTCTCTTAAATATGCAATAATACTTTTTAGTATTTTTTTCCATTTATAAAATCTGTCTACTAAAATGTCAGTTGGGTACTCTCTGACGAAAAAATCATCATCATCAGTAGCATCTTCTTTCAAAGGATTTGAAGACATGGAGGCTGTTGCCAAAGGATTTGGGATCGGTACAGCAACATAATAAGGTGATCTTACATCAGTTTTTGGTAAAATATAATCTTTAGTATTAATATGTGAATAGGTTGCATTATCTTTTAAGGTTAACGCATCAGGAATCATGTCCATAAGGTATTGCGATCCAGAGGAATGAATTGATGCAACATCGTCTGGCACAGAAAGTGATCTCCCGCTATATTTGCTATTAGATATGTAAGGGCCATTGGAATAAGACGGAGTTAAAGTACCATAGCTGCTTTCGTTGTTTGTGTTTTGAGCATTGCTTCCCCCGGTCTCCTGGTGAGGTTTGACGCTGAAATAGTCTGACATGCTGTGGTGTATTCAGACGTCTTCGTTAAGTTGTCTCTTTTATTATTAAATTTGTATACTTAGTGTATCACTAATGGTACTATAAAGAAAGTCAAAAAATAAGCGATGCGATAAATGATCTGACAATATATTAGGCTCCGTTAGTGGATTTTAGAGATAATCTGATCCTTGTATAGCTCTTTAAGAAAATAATATAATCTTTCTAATAGTACAAAGTTTTAAAAATGAATATTAAAAATTTATGATTTTTGTTTGTTTTATTAAACAATAGTCTGATACTCTTTAAAAATAGAATGAACAAGTCACACCAGGCTAGCTATAATGGGGCCAGGCCAAAAAGCAAGCAAAAAGTCCCTCTCACTCACTCTCACACTCTGATCCCTTCTTAACCCTCGTTTCTTCTTCGATGAGCAAAGCTGAAAATTTGCAGGAAAAAAAAAAAGAAACACTGTTTTTCCGCACAGCTTATTTTTCTCGGATTTTCTTTGTGCGTTACTTTTTCGAGCGTCAGTTGATAAGGTGATCGTTGTTGAAGCCGAAGTGGGGCAATTTGAGGTAGCCTGTGAATTTATTTTGTCCCAGGAGACAAACAAGAAAGATCCACTGTTTGTTGTTTGTATATGCTAGGAGGGCCCCATAAAATGGTTCTAGTCATCGTGTCCTACAAAATATTCTGTTCAAGGGTACACGACACAGAATTTTGTTTGACCCACTCTTTTTTATTATTTTTTAACTTTGTTGCTGGTGTCAGATTCGTGAAAAGAGCCGCAACATTACATTAGAGGCTGTTTTTTCCTTATCAGGTTAGTCATGGCCTCGTTCGCACCCTACACAAGAGGAAATCAGCCTTAAGATCTCTCGTGAAGCATTTGAAAAAATATACCGTTAAAGTTGTCTGCTTGCATTTTTTACGTTCTTTAATCGGAAGAACGTTGCATTTGTTATTTTAAATGCTAAATCCCGGTTTAGGTTTCTTCTACATTTTGTTTATTGTCGAAGGCCCGCATTAGCCTTTCATACGACCATAAGCTTATTACTGTCGAGGGAACTGTTTTCATTAAGCCTATGGTTAGACCCTTATACAATGACCTGAAACCTTCGTGCTTAACCATTTGTAGACCCATCCTAACGAATTTATTTGAATTACCTTTAGCCCTATCATATATCTGGACTAGTCTCTTTCCTTCAGCATCATTAACAAACTTATCAAAATGAATAGAATTCCTCAACAGAATTCTACGTCGTATTGTATCTAAAGGAAATGTAACCAATTTTGACGTTATTCCACTAATGGAACTTGCCCCATTAGTTAGTATTTCCAATGCTATGATCGTTTTCCTATTGCTATCTTTCCCTTTCTTCTTCTCATCCTTTATCTTATTTTCACAAATTATTCTGATACTTTCATAAGTCCCAAAAGTTATAGAGGTTCCTATACCAATAGAAACCATCGATGAAGTACAACCATGGTAGAAACCTTTTATCCCCTCATTGTGCAAGATGTCCTTGATGCCTTCTTTCAAATTTAGTAATTTTATCTCTTTGTTAGCGATGAATCTAGTCCGTAACACATCAAATGGATATGAACATACAGAACTCGTCATCCCACATAATCCACCTACAATACAACTATGTATCTTGTCGTACCCTTTCGTATAGTTAAAAAGTACTTTATTATACATCGAATACGATCCAAATTGTATACCTCCATAAATTACATACATAATTGATCCTGGAATATTACCTTTCCAAAAGCTCCTAATACCTTCATTCTTGATCATATCTTTGATATCGAGTGCATAGTTATTAAAATTGAATGCTCGTGTTAATTGTGGTGTCACCTGTAACCTGATCTTCAGCGTATCAAATGGTGCCGTTAAGTTTCTTGCGAGTAAACCAGATAAGCTACCTGATATCAAGCTACTTATCATATTAACATTCTCACCAGTCCGTAGATAATCATGATCTTTATTTCTGCTATCTTCATTGGCTGTGGCTTGTTTAAAATACTCATTGCGTTTCTTATCCATATGTTATTTTTGCAGCTTTATTATAACTATTAAAAACAATCCAGATACACAAGTATTATTTCTAGCCTCATTTTATATAATTGAAGTAAAGAGAACCTCGAATGCGATGACTTGGTACCATCTACCTACTTTTGGACTCATCTGGCTTTATTTTCCATCCGGTATTGTTCTTTCCTTTGTTTTCTTACCCCGTCTCGTTGAAACAACTAGTATTACCAACCAATGTGATACGTTCTTGAACAATAGTGATTTATTATACAGTGAACATCAATCCAAATAGGTAAACAACATATCAAGGGGTTAACAAAATATGGTGTTTGTACTATTTTATTATTTTAAGTTTTTTGATGGAAATTCTATACAAATCTGATGAACCCTATGTTGGAGAAACAAGCCCTAATAGTTGCTTATTTTTCCTCATCGCAAAAGTGAAATTTTATCAGTTGAAAATTTAGCACATACAATTTTTTTTTTATATTAGATAATTCGCAAATGCATAAGAATTTAAACCCATAATTTAAGAAAGTAGTGTCTATAATGGATGTTCAGACGGGATATCTAAAGCAAGTCGATGGTTCTAGTTACTATCAAACGAAAACAACGAAAGTTGTCTGTTCCGTGTCAGGCCCTATCGAACCTAAATCTCGTCAGGAATTACCAACACAACTCGCCATAGAGATAAATATTCGTCCAGCAAAAGGCATTCCAACTACAAGAGAGATTAATATTCAAGATAAACTTCGTTCAGTAATTACTCCAATTATCACATTATATAAATACCCAAGGCAATTATGTCAAATTACATTACAATTACTACAATCAGGTGAATCAGAAGAGTATTTCCATTTATTAGAATTAATAGCGTGCATTAACTCTACTGTTTTTGCCCTGATAGACTCTGGAGTCGGAATGAATAGCATTGCTCTTGGTGTTCCGCTGGCTATACTGAATGATTCAAATAGAACCGTAGTTATCGATCCGACTAACGAGCAACTAAAAAATTCAACTTCTCTACATGCCGTAGTATTTCAAATAAAAGAAGGTAAACCATGTAATGTATTATTATTGGATAGTTATGGAGACTTTGATGAATCTGATGTCTTCAATATACTACAACTTGCTGAGACGCGTGTTGTGGAACTAAATAAACTTTTTAGAGATATTATCAAACAAAAGATGACAACTCTATAATCATCTAATATATAAAACGAACAATGATGTACAGCATAATGCAACAAATTGAAATTATTAACGTCTTTTTTACAAGAATTCTTTATATATATTTCACAAGTATTTACGTAAATTATTTACAGTTGTCTGAAGGCTATAGATTTGGGCATTTGTGTCCTTTAGTACATCCTCATTGGTTGAACGTACCGATTCACCTGCTTTAGCTTTATAATTGGTACTATTCATCATTTTCAATAGTCCTTCCCGTTTTTTCATCAATTTATCAATTTTCTTTTGAGCTCTATCAATATCGCCTTGTATATCTTTGATTTGTCCTTTGATCAATAAAGAAATTTGAATTTGTGCGTTTATTGATTTTGAAACACAACCTTTTGGAAGAACGTTATCCTCATCTCCTTTAGATATGCATTTTATAGTCTGAACCCCCATTTTTATTGAGTCATTGATGTACCTTATTTCATTTTTGAAGATTTCGAGTAAATTGGAATTGTCAACCACAATATATACTTTACCGTTTTTCAAAATGTTATACTGATTCAAGATCGACCTTATTTCCTTCACGGTACCAAGTATTAACTCAAACACAGCATGTTCTTCAGCATTGCTATTAGCCAAAGATTGGTCGAATATTGGGTATCGAGCCAGCGATATACTCTCGGTCTCTCTTTCGATTGGTAATTTTTGCCATAATTCTTCAGATATAAACGGCATCATTGGATGTATTAATCTCAGCCCATTCTCAATGACACTGACGAGTATATTTCCTGCAGATTGAATTTCAGATTTAACACCATATTTCTTAATATATTTGAAATATTCGATGTAAATGCCACATACATCATACCAATATTGGTATATTGATTCTGTGACATTTAAAAAGTCTTTCCTCTCGAGTGATTTATTGGTGATTTTTGCAACTTCGTTCATCCTATAAATTATCCACTTTTCTGCCATTGATGATGCTGTAGTTGCAGGATATGTATTCTTTTCCTTGATTTCAAGGTTTGCTAAAGCAAAATTTGTTGCTTGATACAGTTTATTACAAAACTTCCTATAGGTTACCACTTTCGATATATCCAGATTTATATCCCTAGCATTGTCGTTACTCGTATAAGAGCACAATGCAAAACGTAATGCATCAGCACCACACTCTGGAATACCTTCGGGGTATGTTTCCTTCTGACCTTTCATTGCCCTTTTCACTTCTCTGGGATCAAGATTTCCACTGAGCAGTTTATTCTGTAGCTCTTTCAAAGTAACACCATTAATGACATCTAGTGGGTCAATTACATTGCCCAGTGATTTTGACATTTTTCTACCTTGTGCATCTCGAACCAGAGGATGACAAAATACTTCACGAAAAGGAATATCACCAGTTAATTTGACACCGAGTAAAATCATTCTTGTTATCCAAAAAAACAGAATATCCCATCCAGTTTCCAGTAATGAAAAAGGATAATATAATTGCATATCCCTGGTTTTTTCAGGCCAGCCTAAAGTTGAAAACGGCCACAAGGCAGAAGAAAACCATGTATCTAGGACATCCTCATCTTGTTCCAATGTAAACCTCATACCCGGAAACCTTAGTTCTGCCTTTGACTTTGCTTCCTCTAGATCTCTTCCAGCAACCCAATATTTGTCATTAGATTTTTTTTCATTTGTATCTTGACTATCTTCCAAATTGATAAAATATACAGGGCATCTATGACCCCACCATAATTGACGAGATATACACCAATCTTGGATATTGTCTAACCACCTGAAGTAATCCTCTTCGGAACGCTTTGGTTGTATTTTGATCTTACCTTCCTTAACGACTTTAATAGCTTCTTGAGCCAACTCTTTTTGAGATACCCACCACTGAGGTTTCAATAATGGTTGAATGACATCTCCTGATCTCGAACAAATAGGAACGGTCATATCATGTTCTTTTTCTCCTCTATACAGACCTTTAATTTTTAATTCGGAAATCACTTTATCCCTAGCATCAAATATTTTCATACCTTCCCACTCAGAACCACATTTCTGATTTAGGTGACCGTCATCAGTAAAAATATTTATGAATTCAAGGTTGTGTTTCTTACCAACTTTATAATCGTTCTCATCATGTGCTGGCGTGATTTTTACGGCACCGGTACCAAACGACATATCCACAAACTCCTCATCTAATATGATTGGAAGAGTTTTTTTCAAAAATGGGTGCTTAACAAATTTACCATGTAAATGTTTATATCGCTCATCTTGTGGATGGATGGCAATGGCCGTATCACCAAATATTGTTTCTGGTCTTGTCGTTGACACAATCAGTTCTTCACCTGTTTCTAAATTATCATCACAGTTTATTATTGGGTAGGCAATAGATGTCATTACACCAAATTCGATTGGTTTGTCATAGTTTGGAATATTTAAGGTTGTTTTGCCCCTAATTTCAATATTCTCAACTTCAAGATTAGATATTGCCGTATTCAATTTAACACACCAATTTACCAACTTAGATTCACGATAAATTATCCCTTCGTCATGTAGACGAACAAACGCCTCGGTAACAGCTTTTGATAATTTGGGGTCTAAAGTAAATGCCTCCTTAGACCAATCATAAGAACCACCCATTCGTTTAATTTGTTCAGTAATACGATCTTGATAAGATTCCTTCCACTCCCAAATTTTTTCTATAAAGGCCTCCCTTCCATAGTCATATCTAGTCCTTTGTTCATTTTTCCAAATTTGCTTTTCTACTACAGATTGAGTGGCAATACCAGCATGATCGAAGCCAGGTAAAAATAATGTCGTCTTTCCAGACATCCTATTATATCTTACTAATGAATCTTGTATTGATATAGTGAGGGCATGTCCTATGTGTAAAGCACCAGTGACGTTTGGTGGTGGAGCAGGAATACAAAATAATCCTGCTGGCTTGATCAAATTATCATTCGTAAATTCGGGTTTAAAGACCCCAGTTTCCTCCCATCTTGCATACCATGTTTTTTCAATCTCTGATGGGCTATATGAGTTTTTATTTCGTATATATGCACTGTCCGTCTGATTTGTAAATAGTCTTTGAATTCCCAATATTATGCGAAAAGGTTGCCGTATCGGTAAATCAATTCCCGTTTTAAGCATAGCGATTGTCAAAGGGTGGTTAAATGTATTTTGTTCAAAAAGATTTCGTGTTGGGATGTGTTTAGGAAGCATCATTTAGTTCATATTAAGTATTACTTCATAAAGGGTTAATAAAGATATGTCATGTGATCTATTCGAGAAAAAAAGTTCGAAGTTCAAAATATCAGTTAATGTGCGTCAATACAAAACCAAAGGTGTTCAACAATAAGAGCGTGAAAGAATGGATATAGGAAATACCATATGACATAATACATGGTAAAGGCTATTTTATATGTTTTGACACCCAAAAAGTGAATGTCTTATCTTAAGAGTTTGATGAAGAAATGGTACAACTATGTTCTTATATATACTAGTACAGAGTTAAAAGAGAGTTCCCCTACTTGATATTTGCAATATCATAATCCTTATAACACTTTTGAAATACCTGTGCTTCCTTTTCTTCTTGTTCCTTTGTCTGGGTACATAACGGTGAATCCCACTTTATTCTCTTTGGCAAGTTTAGTAGAAAAGCTATGACTCTTCTCCCAAATTGTAAATCAATACGATCTTCAGGTTTGAATAAAGCAAGGTATATGGTTGGGTCTGCCTCCGATGTCTCATAAACAGTAAACTGCAAGTAATTGTTCTTAGAGTCGTTAATTATCTGAATATAATCAGCGTCATGTAAACTACTGAAGGTTTGAAAATTCAGATTAGCATTTCTAGAGAGTTTCTCATTATTGAAATGGACTTGTCTATCAAGTGCGTTTTGAAACTTCATGATCAAATATTTCGGTATTGGGATGATTTGCTTATGGTAGTGAATTGACCTATCTGAATTAATTTCAAAAACCACAGTGGACATATCGAATTTACGATAGTTCATAGCAACTATACTCCTTTGGTAAGCATTTAGCTCCTTCGACAGATCAGTGTCTGAAAATGATCCGCTTCCAACATTACACTTGGGTATATGTTCAATAGGGATTAATAAACAGTGACCAGAAAAGTTCATCTCGCCTTTGGGTACACTTAGTGGTCCCTTTGCTATTGTGAGGTAAGCGAGGCTGCTGATCGATATGATCATGTGATCTTCCAGATTTGTGTTCGTAAAACAAAAATGGCAATCAATTGGTAATATTTTCCTTAATTTTCTAGGATTTTTTTCAGTATCTATAATGTGAGGGCTATTATCGGAGGCCCTTGGTCTTTTATCCGTTCGCTCTTCTAATTTATGACTGTTTGCAACATTGTACGGGTTGTCTATAAGATTCGGACATTTCGAGGAGTCCTCTGAGGTTGATATATCAGAGTTAGGTGATAAATTGAACGCATACACCCACTTACTTTCTGAACCAAATTCTGCTACATTAATAAAATGGCATATTTGTTCATTACTTTCCCACATGAATGGTTCCAACTCAAAAAACTGGCTTGTATTAGCATAAACAAAATGATACTTTGGTTGCAGCTTCTTAGCCACTGTGTCGATTATTTCATTCCCAAAGAATGTACCTTTTCTTTCAGCAATCACGGAGCTCCATTCACGAGTAACCAAGATGTCAACAGATTCTTCAATATTCTTGAATTTTTCCATGATTGCATCTTTTGTTTCATTTAGTTCTTGTTCATCGTAAGATACATAGCCAATTGTTAAGTTACTCAAAGACTGGTATACTCCTGCACCGTTAAGCAAGACTAGGTTTTCAGCCAACTCAGCGCTTCCTGACGATGAGATGGACAGCGGGGCGGATGATAGCACATAAATAATAGGTAATCCCTCTACCTTCAAATCCTTCAAACTGTCACTTTTGATATCTCCCAGTAAAAATATGCATTCAAAAGGACCTGACCTTGAATTCAATTTTTGTAACTTTTGAATTAGTTTGGAAATGTTTTCATCTTTACCATGGGCAACGAGACTGTAAAAAAAATTTCCTGTTAGTAAAAAAAAACTTAGTGTAAAGAAGGTTAGTCACCTTAAGCAATGTTAACATACATTTTAATGCTATTCATGTTTTTCCACAATTATATGAGGTTGTAGGGTTCAAGATGAAGCATCGCTAATTAAAAGTGCTGAAAATTTTGTATCGCGTATGTAACTCTGTTCTCGTTGTCCGCTTGAAAAATTAAGGCATTCTTTCATACGTACATTAGTGCCCTGCTATATGAGTATGAAGTGCTTGAATTTAAAAGTGTGAGCTTGCAACTAGTAAAGATAAACGTCACAAAGTTTTATTATGGATTGTTAGGTATAAGAAAATCTGGTACCCTTCTGGTAACTAATATGCTTCGGTGATTCAACGGAATGATTATTTTGACAAATGTTTGAACCATTAAAAAATCTTTTTACCGACTGTATGTAACATTCAGTTACTCTACTCAAGAATGACCACCTATGTATGTTCTTAATAACTAGACTGGATTGTTATTAAAATGTATTGCATAATGATTTATTATGGTCTTTATTAATACTATAGGTTTTTTAGAATGATCAATATTTAGGTCATAAATTGTTTGTGTGAATGGTGTCAGAATTGACAATCCCATTTTGACATGAGCATAAGAAAAAGGTAAAAAAACTCGTTAAAGTTCAGATGATCAATGAATGTATAGAAACCGTATACATACATAAATATATAGAAGTGAGAAAAGAATGTATAGAATTGCAACAACTCGAGATTCTTTGTTTGATAGTGTCCGTTAATATTCCTAATAAAACGTCGCAAACGGATCTGAATGTTCAGACCCATTATATAATATACCACTGGAACCTTGCTTACCATTTCTATGTCTAAAAGTAAACCCAACTAATTTAGAATCCACTGCAGAATCGTCAACCATTGCTGACAGTTTATTCTGCCTTTTGAAGACGTCTGCATATTTAGCCATATCAGCCTCATTCGTGAAATCATCAAAATAGCCGGCATCAGTTTCACTATCTAATTGAGGTATAAATGGAGGTGACATATTTCTTAACGCATCGAAGTTAATATCGGCAAAGTATGGCATTCTCTTAACATGTTCAAAAGATCTTAGTCTACCAATTGGGTCAGCTATCAGCCTCGTAATTAAATCCCATGTTCTATCTGAAAATGCAGCTCTTCCATTTTCTAGACGAGGTCTTCTCAATGTTTGTTTCCAATGTCTCAGATTCTCATAAGTTTCATTGGTTGATGAACCACTGAAGGGGGTATAACTCACAAGACTTTCAAATAACATGCAACCTAAAGACCAGTAATCAACAGTAAAGTCATATTTCTTACCTTCAAGAACTTCCAAAGCCATGTAATCAGGGGACCCAACCATCGAGTTAGCATAATTTATTTCAGTTTCTCTTAAAGTATGATACATTTTCCTCCTATCTTCTATAGATTTCTCTTTAAATTCTGGGAATTCCAGATTTTTAACCTCTTCCAATCTAATTTTCATACTTTCAATTCTTTCATTTGAGACGGTACCTGCAGCCAACCCAAAATCAGTCAGTTTTATGTGGCCCTTGGCATCTATTAAAAAGTTCTCTGGTTTTAAATCTCTATGTGTATATCCTAGTTCATGTAAAGCATTTACAGCACAAAACATTTCACTGATGTAAAATCTAGCGTGTGCACTTTTTAGAAATCTTGTATTTATAAGTAAAGTACGGAAGTCACCACCTGGAACGAATTCCATAGCCAAAAATAAGCTTTCTGGATCCTGAAAAGCATATAGCAGTTTCACTAACCATTCAGACCGAGTAGTTGTCAAAATATCTCTTTCGGTCAATACATGATTTGTTTCATTTAGCTTGAATAATAGTTTTTTATTCAAAATTTTCAGGGCGCAAACTTCTTTGGTATCTTTCTTTCTTGCTAAATATACTTGACCATATCCACCTTGTCCTACTTGTGTAATCATTTCAAAATCCTTATGTTTAGGTTTCAGTCTTCTTTTTCTTAAAACTTCGTGTTCTTTTTGTAGATAGCCATACCACTCGTCATTTAACGTGTTGGTCGGTACGTTTTGTAATGTCTTTTGCTGTTCTAAGTACTCAAGTACTTTCTTTGTACGTTGTCTTCTACTAATGACGTAATCAAACATGTCACAGTAGTAATCAAGGAAGTACATTTTACAGACACTAACAAGTCTTTGTGTCTTATTAGAGGAAGCTTTTTTATAAAACCCTTGGGGCAATTTCTTTGGTGAATTCGCAATATCAATATCATTAGAAGTAGAGTCATCAATGTCCATTCTTGAACTTTGATCGCCACCGAAAACAGTCGATTTCGTTGGAGAAGGTGTTGGCGTGCTGGCGCCATATCTATTCTCTTTGTATCTGGAAGGTGTATTATCGTCATAAGGAAGCCTATTACTAGCATTCATTACGTTATTAGTAGAGTTATCAAAACTCAGTTGACTCATGTCACCTGCGAGAGCATCAACATTTCGATCTGATCGAGAAAACATAATTAGATTATTTGTCTCTTGAAATGAAGTTGATTGGTTTATTAAATGACTAGTGTATGGAAAGTTTATTGTAGGCTAGATCACAATCTAATCTTGACTAACTTATGTTATTCAATTGCAAACTCGTATGCTTTTAGACGGTTCAAGTTTGACTTTGTTAATAGAGTGAATCAATTTATTTTATTGTTAACTGTTCGATTTTCTTATTTTTCTCATCCTTGGACCATCTTTGAGTATGTTTATGAAATGAACAAATCAGGAAATTTTAAGTTAACGTGAGGTGTACAGATGTTAATGCGTGGAAAAGTTTGAATCAACAAGAAGAAGTGATGTTACTGTTATACAAATCTATAAAAGGTTCATGCATGAGAATATATATGTATCACATATGATGTGAAAACCAACTTTCCTCATTTGAGGTATTCTGTGTTTGCTTTTGCTTCTTACGTTGCGGCTGTGACCCTTCCTTATGTAGATTACTATCTTGAGGAAATGAGTCGAGTGAAAGCAAATATTCATTTGTCTGTTCATTTGCTTCATTAACTCTTTGTTTCATCGTCTTAGTTAGTTTGGCAGAATTGTTTGACTTTCTCGTCACACCACTTAAGGTGCCTGTTGCTTGTTGCATTGCTGAATTGGTCATACCAAAACCTATTTCTTCCCCAAAGGTGTCCATCACCGTTATTTCTTGCTTTCCAAATTCCATTCTATTTTGCAGTTGCCTCATATGTGATAATTGAAATTGTTCCTTATATTTTCTGAATCTTCTGCCTGCCCTTTTCTTTTTTGGTTTATCCTCAGGAACTGGTAATGCCTTTGTCGTTGCTACTTCAGGAGCTTCCTGCAATTTCTTCATTTTATCTTCTAATTCCTTTTTCCATTTTCTACCTAGTGAGTCGTCAGTACTAGATTGCTGTTTTCCAGCATCAACTCTAGCAGCTAAGCTAACTTTGGCACAGACCATCCTGAGCATTTGCTTGTGTCTGCTGATGGGTTGATTCTGTACTAATTCGGATTTACTTATATAGCCCTCTTGTCTGACGCCACTAGTTGTTGTATGTAATTCATGAGAGAGATGTTTGTTTTTACCAATTGATGCCAAATTACAATTCGGTATCCTACTTAAACCAAGTATACCACCAGCGTGCGACAATAATAGCGACGTAATCTCTGGGCCAACCAGCGTATTTACGTTAGGTGCAATATAATGAATCTTGGAAGAAATATACTGGGAAACGTCATTCTTCAAGGTATCCAAAGCCAAGCACATTTCCCTAGCTTTGTATAAGCGGTGTTTCAGTTTTTCGTCCAGCATTTCCAATTTATGAAATGATGTCTTCATAGACATCATTAAGACTAACATTTGTTCTTTCGTCACCTTCGCTTTAGATTCAAGCTCAGACGATAGTTCTTCATTAGTCGGATCATTATCAACTTTGTTATGCATTGTTTCCAAAATATAAATGACATTGGCGTATTGTACTGGAGACGGTATGAGAGATTCTAGTTCCGCAAATCTATTGAAGTACACCTGTTTCATGTACATATGCAAAAGGTTAGCATCACTTTTTATTAATGGACTTACTTCATTTAAGAGGGCCAAAACTGCCTCAAAATCTTGATTTTCGGATTTCAATATTCTCATCACTCTTGAGCAACTAAAGGCTATGGTAGAGATCTCAACTGGATTAAGTTTGTTTATATCTCTTTCTGATAAATTAAATGGCTTATACTTGCTGATAACATTTTTCAATTGATCAAGATCTTTACTAGGATCATATAACGTATCTTGTATTATTTCATCACTCTGTGCCTCAGGGTCTAATATCTCATCCCTTTGTTCATATATCTCGTTTTCATGAATGTTTTCTGCACTTGAATTTATGTCAGATAAATCACCAAAATCCTCATCTAAATCGTTCAAAAAATCTTCATATTCAACATCGCTCATATCTGTCTTATCTTATGCATATCCGTCTGTCTTCTTTTCCTGAAATATCATAAGAAATTTATTGTACTGTGAGCTCTTAATATATATAATCATTGCATATTTTCAAAACTAATATCAGGGTAAGCTATATAAATGTGATATTCTTCTGGAATAGTCAAAATCCATTGAAAAGAGTAGATTGTATGAGAAATAATAGTCATGTATCGCAGACTTTAATTCCTTATTTATAATATACAACTTAGAATATACTGGCGACAGAATCGATGGTGATTGAGCAGACAGTAAATTCAATCTATTTATTCTGTTTCAAAGTTAACTATTAATTCATTACCAAATGCAGCAATTTCATGATAAATGGCATCCTTATTCAAAACAACATGTTCTTTATCTATAGGCTTACCATTACAATCCATGTTAATCCTGAATTTCAGTGGCTTCTTGTATAAGGGCTTGACCAAACCTGTAATAACGTTTCTGTCACCCTTTTCACCACCGTTGACACCCATATATCTATGACTCGAGAAGATCAAACTATTTTTGTACTTCATGTTCAAATATTTGACTAATTGGTAAGTTGGATCCATTTTTTCACTTAGCATGTCTAAATCATCCGGAAATGCAGTTGGAGCTTCAGCATTAGTAATATTCTTGTATTCTGTATTCGTCAAAACACCTGATGAGATCTTCAATGCAGTTGGAACTTTTAATTGAACCACAAAATCATAATCCTTAAGTCCTGGCGCAAATAATAATCCAATTGTTTGTTGACTTAGTCCGTGAGTTTGGACAAGGTTAATTGCAACCTTTGCAAGTGCGGTCAATCTTGTGGCAATGGCCAATGGAATATTGCTTGAATATAAAATACCGCTTGGATCGTTCTTTGAGGCAACAAAGAATTGTAGGTTCAATCCATTTGGATCAGTTTTTCTCATATTGCTAAAGTTCATTTGAATGGCTTTATATTGAGCTAAAGTTAACTTTTCAGAAAGTTTCTTCATGGTTTTAACATCAACATCAGAGCCACCAATACTAACTTCAAAAGCACCTTCCAAATCAGCATCTGGCTTCACTAAATCTAAGATTAATGGATCTTCTTTCCAATTCCATTGGCTTATGAACTTTAAGATTTTCATAAACCCATTTTCAACAGAGCCAGGAACAAAGTATGGAGCATGTTCTACAAATGGCTTCATGGCAATTAACTCGACCAACTCATCTTTCAAATGACCCAATAGTAAATGAGAATCAAGCCATTTCTTGAATAATCTAACGACTGGAGAATAAAATTGATAGGAATGTGAAATATTTTCAATAGTTCTTGTATGTCTAATAGATGCTAAATATTTGGAAGTAAATTCCAAGAAGGTGTTTTCTAAAACAGGTTTCAATTCATTTCTTCCATTAGAAATCGCTCTAAGGTATAAAATTTCATCACGTTCTGTTAAAATTCTGAATTTGAAACCGTAACCTTCTGGACTGAGAATATTCAGGGTAGTAATATCTAAGTTGAAAGGAATGGATTCATCACGAGTGAAAAATGCCTTATATTTACTACCGTGTTCGGCAGTTATTTGCTCTTGAATCTTTAACAAGAAAGCAGTTTTAGCTTTTTCTAATGACGTTATTTCATCCGGCCATTTTGGAGACGTCTCAAATTCTAAAATGACATCTTGTAAAAAGTCAGGATCGGAATACGCAAATGGGACAGGTTGACACAATGACGTGTACCTAAATGCGGAACCAATTGGTAAGATTGATTTAACTGATAGGGGTAGTTTCATCTTGAAGATAATCTTGTAAAGATCATCAAACGATTTCTTTAGATTATAAAAACTTGATAAGTTCAGCACAGACGTCTTGGAGCTTGCAGATAAATTTGCCAATGGTAATAAATCTTGAAACTGCTTTGTAACATTATTAACTACCTGTATGTGTTCAGAAATGTGCCTCTTTAAAACAAAATCAATTATATTAGAGATAATTGGCTCTGATGATGAAGTAGACCATATACAACAATGTGTAATTGAACCATCTTTGAATCTACGTAAGGATGATTTGGTACCCCAGAAGTTTTTGAATAATGAAGCTTCTGGTGTAGCATCCTCGGAATGTCCTGGACCCTTTGTAACCAACTTTTCGGATTCAGTTGGGTCTACCAACAATTTAACTCTGATGTATTCCATATTAAACGGATTACCTCCACTTGTTGAATGAGCTTTTCTTCTATTAATTGGAAAGTTTGACTTATGGCCAATTAGCTCTACATCTATCCCTTGAATTCTATCACCTAATGCATACTTGACCACGTTGGTGACCTTATGAACTAAAAAGTTTTCAAACGAAATATATTTAACTCTCTCGGTGGCAGTAAATTTTGCCGATATTATGCTCTCCAACGTGGAATTAATACCTGCTGGAAATCTGATATCGTAGCACAAATCATATTTTAAGTGATCCAACTTTTTGATGTTGGTTAGGAATATATTAGCAAATTGATCTTGGACAACGTTATTTAACATAGCCAAAGTTTCCTGAGCGTACTTTTTTAACAATTTATACGAACTGACGGTCATTTTAGTTAAGATGTTAACCTTTGTTGATTTATCAAATATGGTTGGTGTTTGAAAACCTTCTTCGACATATTTGGACACTGCAGAAGAATATTCAATATCAGAATGAAATTGTAAGTGACCTTCTGAACATAAATCCATTGTTGCTAGATATTTTATAACACCCTTAAATAGTTGATAAGACGAAAATCCGTGTAGCAAAATCTTATTACCATTAATGCCACCACCATTTAACAAAACAGCCATTAAAACAGTAAATTCAAATGTACCAAATCCGCCTAGCGAGCCTGCTTGGCTAGTGTTTGATGAAAACCCGCGTTGTTGCAGCCATAATCTACCTAAAATAGAAGCCTCTTTGAATGATTCTGTAGATTTTTTGACTTTGTATAAGTATTTCAAATATGGTTCGTATGTTGTACTAGATAAGACGGCAAAATTGTACAGGGGTGTAGCTGGAAGAGTGGCATTAGTATCATCCTGAGCTACTCTAATACAGTTTCTATTTGGTAACAGTTTCTTCGATTCGAAAATCTTGTATGGAAACCCAATGATCAAATTGATCGAAAACTTTGTCTTTGAAAAATTGTAAGGGTTTTGTTCCTTGTCTGACAGCTTTTCACATTTGATCTTCAAAATAGGTAGCAGAGGATCACCATTAAAATAGGAATATTCTAGGGATAACATATCATCTAATTTTTCCTTGGAAAACAAGATGGCTAAATGATGTGTCAAGTATGCTAAATAAACACTTCTTTTATGCAGGCATCTAAAATTTAAGAAATCCTTCTTATCAAAAAGTGATTCGGGCATGGTTAACAATATATCTATTGAAGATCCTTGTGGTTGATATATGCCTGTCTTAAGGGCAAAGGAACCGATTAGTGAGACATCAGGGGTTTTATAATTGAACTTATAATTTGCGGTCGCTGGGGTTGGTTTAGGATCAACAAATGGCACCGTAACAACCTTGCCTTTGAAGAATGCTAGCACGTCGGATATAGATTGCTCTTCCCATTCCGGGACTTGTTGAATAGTATCGTATAATTTATGCAAAAATTTTTCAACCTTTAAAATATGTTTTTGGTTTATTTGAACTTGTTGTAATAGCTCATCGATTTGTAATTTAAAGATATTAGATTTAAATAATTCAGCTGTCTCTCTAGCTATCTGTATGTCGTATGAGGCAGTTGTGGCAGGTTTTTTTTTAGATATGTCTTGTTTATCTTCTTCCTCCTCGTGATCATCATCTTCACTGTCCTCGTTTGTTTCATCATCACGGTGGGAATCATCTGTTTTTTCAGTTTGTTTTACGGCAGTTTCAGACTCATCACTCTTTAAGAGGACCTTTTTCTGTGTGTTTGGCTCTTTGTTGTCAATCTCACCAAGTTCAGATGCTGTTCTTTTTACAGCAGCCATGATTCAGAAATATTACACTTTGATTTCTAATTATATTCGTAATGAACCTTCACTAATGGTGATGTAAAAATAAAAGAAACTATAGCGTTATAATGGGGTTAGAAGACTTACTTCTAGACTACTAATATGAATATAGCTGATGTAAAGCTGATTGGAATTACAGATTTGTGTTCATCGCAATCTCACAACGTTGGATAATTTTTCAACGATAAATGAAAAATTTCCATGTAGCGAAGATTGACCTTTACTAGCAAGCCCTTCAAGACCGTTGCCAGACGCAGAGTGGGCACGCGAACGCAACAAAAAAAAAATTGAAGAAGAAAAAATGCGGGCTCTCCAGCCTGAGTTTTCATTTTCCTTCAATGAAATTTTCCGCTCAGACAGGTACTCCGTCTAGGACGGACAAAAATAAATGCCACTTGCCAGAATTGAACTAGCGACCTTTGCATTACAAGTGCAACGCTCTACCACTAAGCTAAAGAGGCAAAATATTTGTTAGAAATTCGTCCAAAGTGCTTCTTCTTGAGCGGGTCTAATGATAATAACCTTCTTCTTCTTTGGCATCAAACAAAATTTCAAAGTAGGGGCATAAGAGATCAGGGCATTAATAATAACGAGAGTAGTTAATTATGCGTATAAATTAGTTAACAAGGGGAAATTTAGTGTTGAATTTTAATGGATTTTCCAAAACATTGAATGGGTTGAAAATGTAAAAGTGTAATATAATTCATACCTTTTAGTTTTACTCGAAACCTGTTTGCGAAACAGGTCGTGAGTGGAAAAAAACAATTAAATCATAAGAGTAATAGATATAATATCCCCTAATCCCATTCCTTGGTAAATATAGGAAGAGTAAGTCATATACTTGATGAGAAAATCGTGTTTATCATATACCAAATATATCATACATTATTGGATATGCAATCCATTGGTTAGTTTCGAATGTAATAAATGATATCATAATATATTCCTTTGAGTTAGTAACAATATATGAAAGGTTTTGTTATGTCTATACCATTTGATAAGATTTAGTCATCAAATAGAATTAAAATATATTTGCAGTCAAGGATTTAAATCTGAAATAAACTTTTGATAAACTTTTTGTGCATGAGAGATGTTAGACATTCTTGCCTAGAACTTGAACCTTCTTTTAAATTATAAAAGTAATGTGTAACAAATATATTTTTTACATTTGTGTCTTTACAAATGAAAACTTTTCACTTTTTCCGACGTTCTTTCTTGTGTTGAGCGTCAGCTCAAATATAATAAATGTGCTTTTAACACTAAATAATGTGTAATAAACTCATTTTTTCCAATAACTTCCTATATTAAAAATAATGTTACGTCTTTAGAGTACTCTGAAATTTATTAATTCTTAGAATTTTTTTCGAAGGAATAGTGATTGAGATTTTTTATGCCACCACCCAGTAATTTGTTGAAGGTCTATAAAACTTCTTTAATTAAATGTTTAATGTTTTATATAATATTCAAATATAAATCACATTCTTAAACTTGACTTCAAAGAATTTATTTCTACTTTTTGTATTCAAATCATTAGAGTGTTAAGTTGGAGATGTATATTCTACTGTTTGCTTTAAGATTATAATTGCCATAAAGGCAAAAGATGTTTTCCATAAAACCAAAAATAAATAATAAAAGAGCTAACAGAAAAAATATCAAGATGAGGGATACTTCTTCGTTACCCAATTATCAATATGATCACAGGCCATACCAGTGATATTTTTATGGAGTAGTGTTACTTTAGGAAGTTTGTCCCGGTCGCATAAAACACAAGAACCATAACAAAGCTTGAATTATTATAAGCTATCAGTATATATGTTTATTACATGTTCTCCGCCATTCCCTTTATATTTTTCAAAGGCCAGCAGTTGATATTATTAGGATGTATATAATTTAAAATTTATGTATTAAGGAACGCATATTTTCATTCTCCATATCCATACGACTAATGTCTTGCTCAAGCCCCTTTAAACTCAACTCTAATTCGTTCATTTCACGAGTTGTCATTTCTTTTCTTTTCGAGCGATCCTTAATTTTCTTCGACAGAAATTGGGCTCTGAAATTTTCAAATATTTCATTACTTTGATCTAACTCCTTTTGTAATTTATCGTGTCTTGTATTGAGTTTTTCCTTTTTAGAGGATAATTGGTTATACTCATTTTTTACTTTATTCAGTTTAGTAGATCTAGTGTCATATTGAGTTTTGAAGGCATCTTTAGCTTTGCTGAATTCCAACTCTTTCTTCAAATGATGATCTTTCTTTTTCATGTATTCATCCCCCAGGTTGTGTTCTTGTCTAGTAACATCTTTCAAATCGTTTTCTAACTGAGTCAGCGCTGTTTCATTTTGCTGTAAGGCAATTTTCAAATTTTCAACTTTGAATGTATTCTTCTCATCAGTTGTTGCATTCTGTCTTATCTTACTCTTTAAATGATCAATCTCTTGTCTTGATAGACTTAGTTTCTTGCTAATCTCCTTCTTAGTTCTTTTCATTTTTGTTCTTTCGTCTGCAAGATTAGCATTGGTCGTCAATACGGAGTGTTTAAGAGTCAATAATGGTGAAAGAAACTTTCTATGATAATAAGATGGAAAACTGAAGTCTAACCTCTCAAAATTTTCAAGAACTTCTCCGTCATTATCATTCTTACTCCTACTATCATTACTATTAACTTTCAAACTTCCAGTCCTAATAATTAGATCTGCAATCAAATAATCATCCAATTGGTTCAGTCTATTGACAAACTGAATATCATATGAGCAAGAGGGGACTAATCCACTGACAACGACATATTCCTCGCCAACATGCTCCAAAATCAACGTACATGATACCTCTGACCAAATCAACCCGTTTACGAGTACAATAAGTTCACCATCATGTAAATTTTCAATGTGAAAAGTCAATGAGTGAGTTCCAATATCAATAATGCAAACTTTATAGTCATTTTCCTTTTTGTTAAAGATGTTGTCATTGTTGGAGATTAAATTTAGCTGGTCAAAATCATCTGATGTGGTCTGTGCAATCAATGCCATCGAGTTTAATGGTTCCAAATTATTGAATACACTTTTTCTGCCAACAGTATTTAAAATATTGTTCGTACCATTGTTTGAATTAACAACTTTAATACCGTCATCATCAATATTGGAAACAGGTGAAGAAGAATACTTTAGATTGATATCATGACTGGATTTACTAGACGCCTTTAGATATTTTTTCTCAAAATTTGTAGTCTTTAACGTGACAAACATGGACCATAATGGAGGTATAAGGTATTGATTTTTCTTCTTGAAGAGATACCTTATAAAATTTTCTAGGTTACTCGTGACTGTCACGTCCTTTTTCAATGTCGTAGTTTGTTCTTTGTTATTCAAATCTATATTAATTTCAAAAAGTTGATTTGTAATATAGTCTTCATTTGAGATTTCGTTATCTGCAATGGATCCATGCTTTGGTTTGGATCCACTATTACCTTCATCTTGAGACGTAGTAATGATTGCTTGAGAATTATTTTCTTGAGGAAGAATCACAGAAGGTTCGAATGATTTAATACTTGTGACTATATTTGTAAAATAAGGAAAACATGTCGAGTTATTATTTGTCATATGATTAATGTTCCCATTGTTGATATTAATACCATTGGTATCATTAATGTTTTTATTTTTATCCGGAGAATTGTTGAGATTTAAAGAGGAAAGATTTGTAAAAGAAGAAGATGTTTTGAATGATCCTGAAGAACTAACTCTCTGATTTTCAATCTTTCCATAAGATTGAGCACCTTTGATATGAAGCGATTGCATACGGTTGGTAGTTGTATTATTAGAAGTAGTAATATTAGTGTTATAATTATTAGTGTTTGTTGAATTAGATGTTGTGGATTCAGAATTGATAAAGTCTTTACCATGATATGGATTCATAATACTTTTACTAAATTGATAAATCACTATATGGAATGATAAATAGTATCGAATATGACGCAAATAGGTATCCCAATTTATATGAGAAGATTCCAAAAATTGTAGGTTAACTTCAAAGAACATACTAACTAATTTATTTAGTAATAGAGTGCTAAATGGAAATTGGAAATACGATATTGAGTTAGTTTTGTAAAATGGTGCTAATCTTTTGAATATATTGATGGAAGCCGCATATAGAACAGTACATGAAGTTGCGTAGCTCAAGCAATCACTTGGATCATTAATTAAAAAGGATGCCAATATTGAGACGGCTAAATTCTCAATAGGACTAATAAAATAATTTCCACCATATACTCTTAGTAACGTAGCTAACAGCAATTCACAAATAAAGTATGAAATTGAAATTTTCTTTAATTTATCTTTTCTGGTAAAAATGTTTAAGGATCCATTAGAATTTGATTGACGTGAGTTTCTATTTTTGGTTACTGAGTTTTTCAAATGAGGATCTTGAAAATTAATTTTATCTAAATGGGCTACGTCAGCAATACATGGTGATGGTTGTTTTGATAAAAATAATGTAATGAAACAGGTAGCAATAAAATCTTTAAACCTGACAGCAATGACAAATGTCGTTAATAGACATAATGAAGAGAAATGGTTGAAACTTAAGAATACAATAAACAAAGCTAATGTATCTTTGAATCTGTGTTTTCGTGCAAATTCTATAGGTTGATTTTCGTCCATAATAAAAGACTCATAAAAGACTTTTCTAACTTGTTTTATGAATTTATAATGGACTGGTAGTAAAATCACGAATGAGAATACTCCTTTTTAATAACGCGTTGTATTATACAGTGAACTAGTATACTGTTTTAGAAACTGTTTTGAGAGATCTCAGTAATGTTTTAGCTATTTATTTTTATTTTTTTTTTTTTGTTAGTTTCTAGTTGGTTTATTTTTCAGTAAATTTTGAATCTTCCAGCGGAATTCTGAGTAAGTCAAAAAAAAACAAAAAAAATTAAAGTGAAATAAATAAAATTGAAAAAGTCATAAATAATGAAAAACGTATAAAGGATAAATAACTATAGAGAAAACAATTCGATTTCTTTCTTGATAGCATCAGATAAACCTTGATCAACGCGAGCAAACAAGTCAAGAACACGTTGTTGAATTTCAGGGGTAGCACCACTAGCACTAGCGGCGACATTATGAGCCAAATTTCTTTGTTGACCTTCTGTTCTACCTAGGACTTTGTATAAATCTCTAGCTTGAACGAAATCGATATCACCAGGAGTTGTTGACCAGTGATATGTCATAATTGGACCATTCCAGACTTCCTGTTTTTGTAAAAGTTGAGCTTGTTTACCTGGATATTCATAATTTTTACTTGAACTTAAATAATTTGGTTCTGAACCAAAATTACCATCGACGTTCATAGGACCATCTCTGATAACGGGATTGAAAAATTTAGCACTAGCATATGGGCAATTAACAGGGATTTGATTATAGTTTGGACCTAATCTATAACGTTGAGCATCGGGATAAGCAAATAATCTACCTTGTAAAACTGGATCTGCGCTTGGTTCTTGATATGGCACGGTATTACTTGGAGAGAAAGCAGCTTGTTCAACTTCGGCGAAGTAATTTTCAGGAATTTTATCCAAGGTTAATCTACCAACTCTACGTAATGGGAAATCCTTATGTGGCCAAACTTTAGTTAAATCAAAAACAGAAAATGGTAATTTTTTCGATTGTTCTTCGGTCATAGTTTGGATATAGACAGTCCAAGAAGGGAAATTACCGGCTTCGATATTTTTAACTAAATCTTCTTGACAATAATCAGGATTCTTACCTGCAATTTCTTCAGCTTCTTCCAAGGTTAAATTCTTAATACCTTGATCTGTCTTTAGATGAACTTGAACGTAATGCCATTCACCTTTTTTATTTGACCATTTATAAGTATGACCTGAAAAACCATGCATATTTCTTAATGAAGCAGGGATACCACGATCTGAGAAAAGGGTCATAATTTGATGAATAGCTACTTGATTTTCTGGAGTGGTAAAATAATCCCAAACCATATTTGGATCTTTTAAATTGGTATGAGGATTTCTCTTTTGAGTATGAATAAAATGAGGGAATTTAGATGGATCTCTGATGAAAAAAACAGGAGTATTATTATAAACCCAATCTAAGTTACCTTCTTCGGTGTAAAATTTAGTAGCAAACCCTCTTGGATCTCTAACTGTATCAGCAGAACCCTTTTCACCCCCGACTGTTGAGAATCTAGTTAAAGTTCTTGTCTTTTTACCAATGGTATCGAATAAAGCAGAACCACAAATATCGGTAATATCATCAGTGACTTCGAAGTAACCGAAGGCACCGTAACCATGAGCATGAGGATTTCTTTCTGGAATTCTTTCTCTATTGAAATGAGCTAATGATTCAATTAAATTAGTGTCTTGCATTAATAAGGGGCCATGTTCACCGATACGCTGAGTAGCGAATGGATCAGTCATTGGGATACCAGTTTGAGAAGTAACGATCCTTTCGGTGTTGTTACTTGGATCATAAGGACATTTAGCAGCTTGAAAATCTTCTCTAGACATTTTTTAATTTTGTTTTGTTTTGTTGAGAGTATATTAGGTTAGAGACATTTTTGTATAAGAGAAAATATGGGATGTACTCTTTATATAATGCCAAAAAAAAAAAATTTTAATAATAATTCTCGATCTGAATAGGGGAGTGAATGCATAAAAAAATTACTAACATAGAGGAACCCTTAGTAATTAGTTAAGCAAAAAAGAATTAATTCGAGAAGTTTTATATTACAAAACAATGGACTATACGATAGTTTTTCCGAAGAAGCAGTTATAAGCGTAAGATGGCTAGAACGGAATGTAATGCGGGAATATCGCAAGTAAGTCCGAAGAAATCTAGAAGTATAGAACTTAGTCAAGATTGTAAATTTTAATAATCGAATGCAATGGTATAAATTATTTTTCGTGTTTTTTTCTTGGAAAATAAATTTTGTAAACAGACTTGCATACTAAACGATTTTTGTATATTAAACGATTATATAATACAATATATAGTGTATATTAGAATAATACATTACAAAGAATGGGAAGATCAATGAGTTGAAAATGAAAAATTGTGGGGAGACAAGAAAAAACACGTATTGTTCACACTCCAACCCTAGGTCTTAATCAACTTCAGAATTAGGTCTTGGACATCAAACGACCAAATTTTTTTGTTGAAATCCATTTCAGGGTGCACACAACCCTAAGGGTTCCAGTTCAGCCATCCCCTTTTTTTTATCTCCTCGCGTTTATAATGTTTTCTTGTCTTCCTTCTACGCAGTTTTCTAAACAACCTCTCACTCTCCCCTCGCCCCTTTCCCCTCTGTTATTCAAAATTTCGTTTTTATCATTTTTTTAACATTTCAATTTCGCTGTATTTAAAAATTATCGTAATGTAATATGTGAAATACGTTTGTTGTTGTTTCTGATTTTTGGATTTTTTTTTTTTTGACCACTTCCTCATTCTTTATTGTATTATATATAAAAAGGTATCTCTGTTTTTATTTTAGACCAAACTTCCTTTTTTTTTTTTTTTTGAAATATTTTTAAAATACTCCTGTCATCCTTATTTTTATTCTTTTTAAACTCTCTATTTCTATAACATAAAAAAAATATATATATATACTAAAAACAAAAAAAAAATATGCATAGAACTTACTCATTAAGAAATTCAAGAGCTCCAACTGCTTCTCAATTACAAAATCCTCCTCCACCTCCTTCTTCTACTAAAGGTAGATTTTTTGGTAAAGGTGGTTTAGCTTACACTTTCAGAAGAAATGCCGCAGGCGCTTTTGGTCCTGAATTAGCAAGAAAATTATCTCAATTGGTTAAAATTGAAAAAAATGTTTTACGTTCTATGGAAATTTCAGCTAATGAAAGACGTGAAGCTGCAAAACAATTATCTATTTGGGGTTTGGAAAATGATGACGATGTCTCGGATATTACCGATAAATTAGGTGTCTTGATTTATGAAATTAGTGAATTGGATGACCAATTTATTGACAGATATGATCAATATCGTTTAACTTTGAAATCAATTAGAGATATCGAAGGTTCAGTTCAACCTTCAAGAGACCGTAAGGATAAAATTACTGATAAAATTGCTTATCTCAAATATAAAGATCCTTCTTCTCCAAAGATTGAAGTCCTTGAACAAGAATTAGTTAGAGCTGAAGCCGAATCTTTAGTCGCTGAAGCTCAATTATCTAATATTACAAGATCAAAATTAAGAGCCGCATTTAACTATAATTTCGATTCAATTATTGAACATTCAGAAAAAGTAGCTTTAATTGCAGGTTATGGTAAGGCTTTATTAGAATTATTAGATGATTCTCCTGTTACCCCAGGTGAAACAAGACCTGCATATGATGGTTATGAAGCTTCAAAACAAATCATCATCGACTGTGAATCTGCTTTAAATGAATGGACTTTAGATGCAGCACAAGTTAAACCAACTCTATCCTTCAAACAAGAATATGAAGATTATGAAGATGATGAAGAACAAGATCATCAACAACGTGAAGATAGGTGGTCTGAAAGTGAAGATGATGAAGATGTACGTCCAGTCGTAGAAGAAGAAGATGAAGAAGATGTTGAAGAAATTGAAGATGTTCCTCAAACAGAAACTGTACAACATCATGAAGTCGAAACAACAACGACAACAACTGCCTAAAAAAATCTCCTTTATTTTTTTCCCCTTTTTCTATTTTATTCAAGGCCTATTTTTTATTCTTTATTATTACAAACAAAAATCCCAAAAAAAAAAAATGTTATTATATTTACGTATGCACTTTCCCTACAATGTCTAATTTATTCTAATTTTAATCTATTTCTATTTCTAATTCTAATTCTAATTTTAATTCTAATTCTGTTTCTTAGCAATAAATAATACATATATATATATGTATATATATCACCGGGTAACCAGCCCGATTCTCAATTTTTTATTTGACCAGAAAACTTACTGTAATAAGAGAGAGTCTTCTTTATTATTCAGTTCGAAAATTTTACTATAGTGAGATAAACAAAAACCATCACAAATGTTAAAACTAAGGGCGACCAACAGATTTGCCTCTGCAACAACATCATTGCTGTTCAAAAGGTACAATTCCACTGTATCGCCTAAAGAACAAATAGATGAATATTTCACATATTTTCACACTAGAGTTTCATTAAGACCATATATATATCGTCCTAAAAATGCAAATACTTTATTAGCAATGGATCTTAAAGATCCAATTACAAACAAACCGATTACCCCAAAGAAACCAATTAACTCCATTTCAAAATCTTTGCTAATCGATTATCTAAAGACTATCCCTTATGAATCCGATGAATTTTATGAATGGTTTAAAAAATGGACCAGTGTAACAACAAGAAAACGTCAAATTTGGAATTTCTTCAATAACGTTCATTTACAATACATGTTAATTCAATCTTTCTTTAAAATTGGTGATTATACAAGGTTAACGGGGTTCCTTTATGCTAAAAGATCTAAATTTTTAAAAGCTCAAAATTTTAGAATGTTCGATGTAGAACATTTTTTCAATACGATTGTTATGTGCTCTATACAACGGGCTTCAATCTTAAAATTTGAAGATCCACAAATATCAAGGTCAAAGTTGAAAAGAGCTTGGAGAGCTACTTTCTTTAAACAACAATCTACAGGGTTGGCCTCATTGCTAGTTCAATGTTTTGCTAAACAACAAGGATTCGACACCAGTGGTCTACTATACAAATTCGAAACTGTAGACGTTGTATTGCCTAAAGTCAAAGATTTACCTGAACAGACACAAGAGTTACAAAAAGATTTTCTTAAGGAACACATGCCTTTATATATGATGTGTAGAACACTTTTGGATTATTCTGCTAAAGAAGATATGAATGAAGAAGTTCAAAGATTTGTTAAAGAATATAAGGGTCTAAATGAACAATTCGGTATCAAAAATGATATTTATGACGATTCAATTGTACAAATGAAAACTATTTGGGAAGCTAAAAAAGAAGAACGTTCAGCCAGATCAAAACGCAAGTAAGACTGAAGAATTACATAAAAACCCAAAAACTTGTAAATATACAGACCTATATATATAGATATATACGTAGCAGTCTCTATCAATTATAACAATTCCAAATTTTTTTTCACTTGATCTAAATTACCCGACGTACACCAATAAATTTTTCCAAATTTTGAAAAAAAAAAAAATTAATTAATTTAAACATAAAATGAAAGCATCTCATTCAATTCTTACAAGGCAATAAGTGAAGATAAAACCTCGATTGAACGATTATTAAGCAGTGTTTTTAGAAAACCGCCTGTTATACCTAGATAATACCATGAGTGAAACTGAATTAAAAATAAAATCAGAAGGTTCCAAGCCTGAGACTAGCGATACAGATGCCAAGTCAAACACTTCAGAATCTATTGAATCTGCTGATGGTAAAAAGCTTTCTAATAAGGAATTGAAAGAGCTTAAAAAGCAAGAAAAAGCTGCGAAAAGAGCTGCAAAGAAACAAGCTAGTGGTATTTCCATTGAACAACAACAAACTCAAGCTCAAGCTAAAAGGGAAAAGAAACAGCAACAACGTGAAAAACAATTATTAGATCAACAAAAGAAGGAAGAGAAAAAGAATAAAGCTAAAAATGTCAAGAGTGTTAAGAAAACATCTTTATTTAGTCATCTAGAGACTACCGAGGAAAGAAGAGCAACTATTTTGGCCATTTCTTCTGCTGTAAGCTCTCCAATTGCATCTAGAATTACCGCTGCAGGTTTAATGGTTCCGGTTGTTGCTACTGCTTTATCAGGTGCTCAAGTTTATACTTCCTCATCCTTTACCAATACTTCAATCACAAAGACACCTCAATCATCATCTACAACCGTAATCCCATCTACAACAACAATGCATCCAGATACTATTTCCAGTACTACTGATTTAGCTAAATCGTTAGCAAATATGGCATTAGAAAATGAGGATTTTTCGGTTGTTCCAGGTATTACTTCAATTATCCCAAACGCTGTCGAAAAAAGTTTTGAGACTCCACAATTAATTTCATCCGTTAAAGAATTACTGATCAATAAAGATTTAATCCATCCAGCAATTGCAATTTTGACATTCAACCTCGCCCATTACAAAATTGTTGGCTCAATTCCTCGTTGTATAGCTATGCTTGAAGCATTCCAGATAGTCATCCAAGACTATCAAACTCCAAAGGGTACCACAATATCACGTAATTTAACTAACTATTTGTCCCATCAAATTGATATCTTAAAGAGAGCAAGACCATTAAGTGTAACGATGGGTAATGCAATTAGATGGTTAAAACAAGAAATTTCTCATATTGATCCATCAACATCTGATAAAATTGCAAAGCAAGATTTATGTGAGAAAATTGCAACATTTGCTAAAGAAAAAATTGAATTAGCAGATCAATTGATTATTGAGAATGCATCCCACATCCTCGAAGATTCAACTACTATTGTAACTTATGGTGCTTCTAAAGTCTTAACTGATTTAATATTGTACAATACACTTGAGTTAAAAAAGAATATTGAAGTTATTGTTGTTGATTCGAGGCCGTTATTTGAAGGTAGAAAGATGGCAGATTTATTAAGAAAAAAAGGTGTCAATGTAGTATATACATTGATAACAAGTTTGGATACAGTTTTTAATATGGATGTCGATTATGTGTTTTTAGGTGCACATTCTATCTTATCTAATGGGTTCTTATACTCTAGAGCTGGTACAGCAATGATAGCTATGAGTGCAAAGAGAAGGAACATTCCTGTTTTGGTTTGCTGTGAAAGTTTGAAGTTTTCACAAAGGGTTCAATTAGACAGTGTTACATATAATGAATTGGCTGATCCAAATGATTTAGTTCCTATTGATTATGAAGATCCAGTGGAAAGACGTGGGAATAAAGGTTTGCTCTTGAAGCAGTTTGTTAAAGAACGTAACGATGATAAAAAGAGAATGGAAAAGGAAAACGTACCAAAAGGTAAAGTTTCGGGTCAGAATGCAGCTGTGAAGAAAACAGCAGAAACAGATGTTACTGCTGACCTTGAAAAGTCAGGAGCAAATATCCTTGATGACTGGCACAGTATTCCGTCATTAAATATTGTCAATATCCTATATGATTTGACTCCACCTGAGTATATAAAGAAGGTTATTACTGAATTTGGCGCTTTACCTCCATCTTCTGTTCCTGTTATCTTGAGAGAATATAAAGGCTCCGCATGAAGATGATTACCAATCGCATATTTCAAGTATTTACATAAACAAAAAATAAAAATAATTATATAGAATAAAGACATCATCATAAAGATTCATTTTACTTTTTGAATAAAACTTCAATTCGAATGACAGTACACGACCACATATGGCTCTTTTAGAGATTCATACAACATTTTTTCATGGCTAAGATTCTTTTTTTTTATTAAAATCTATTGACAATACATAGTATACTATAAACATTTGCTATTAAATCTTATTCATCAATCTCATTAATTTTCTCCACATCATCTCCGCTACTTGACGAAATATTACTATTTAAAAATGTGGAAATATTTGCTGGCGGAGCAGCGGCAACCATTAACACTATGTTTTCGTATATACGTTCAGGAATACTTCTTTGATATATACCTAATAAATCAGCTGGGTTTGGGTATACAGTCAAAGCTTTGTAAAACTTAGCGGCACTGGCTAATTCACTACCTGGTGCCATAGATAAACGTTCACCCTGTTCAATATTTGCGGTGAAAACTTCTTCTCTTTGTGCAGGGTCAATTGGAATAGGATCCTTTTCAAGTTCATTTTGTAAAAATTCAGCAACCTGCAGTAATTTTTTAGATTGTTCTTGCTCTTTATCTAATTCTGCCTGTTTTTCTTGCTTTTTTGATCTCTTTTTAATATCCTTTCTGAAAGATGGGTCATTTCTTCTCTTATGATCAAAATATAAGGCATAACCTGTAGCCGACACAGCGGTAACGAAAGTTACTAAAGTTAGTGCACGAAGAATAGAACTTGATTGAGACATTGGTACAGGCTAAAATTCAATCGGTTTTCAATTGAGTTATTCTCGCCTCTTTAAATTACTGGGATGATAATGTCAGTTTGCTGTTTTGATGTATTACAAAAGTGAAAAATATTTAAATTTTTTGTTATCGCCAAGGCAAATCGGAACATTTTGATTCTCAGTCACAAGAATTATTGCATCGGGAAAACCATGCACGTGATAAGGTTTGAAGAGATGATAAAGAATTAAGACAGAGAAAGAGGGATCCGCTGATAAAATTTTATTTCAAGGTTCAATTTGAACGCATGGATGGTTTACATAACTTTCAATTGCATCTTTATACTTCAGGTTAAAATTGTTTAGTTTTCATGTTATTTCCTTTAAATACGATTAGCAAACATTTTTTCTAGATGATAAAAAAGCGATGAGCTAAAATTTTCATCTTCAATATAACTCTTTTCAAGAACATACCATTGGTTTTAATAACTGCAAAGAACAGTAAAAGAAAATAGCATAGAAATATAACTGTATATATCTATTAGGAATAATGGTTGCTAAAAAAAGAAGCACTCTGAGGAGCAGAGCATCAAACAGATTAGGATCTAAATCTGTGTTAGAAAATGGCAACACTACTCAAGTAGTAGATCTGCCAGAAGATCCTAAAGCTTTTTTACATCAATTTAAAGAAACAAAGAAAGATAAACAGGCAAATAAGCAATCTGCATTTCTGTCGAAAATAAGGGATCACTCTAACGTTTTAGATCCCGCTTTAGCAGGGATTTCCAAATCTTCAGTAAGGCGTAGAAAGAGAAAAATGAGAGATGATCTGAAGCCAAAGATGAAAGATTTGTTGACTTCATTGGAACAGGAGGAAGATTTAAAGGAATTTGCACAGGAAACTACAAACGAAAATGTTGAGATGCCTAAGATCTCTTCTAGTAAAATTAGTGTAACGAAGATTGTCCAAAGGGATGAACCTGGTTCCATCAAAATAAGGAAAAACGAACCAAATATTAGAAACCAAAAAGGTGCTAAGGCCTTATCCATTAAAGAGCGTGAAAGATTTAATCAAGTTATTAAAAACCAGGTATTCCAACAAAATACTTTCAGTGCTTTAAGAGATGTCATCAGGATGCAAAAAAGGTAACCGACTTAAAGTTCAGTGCCCTATATATCATGTTCATTGTATATTTTTTTGCTATTTAATATGGATACATTAATTCAGAAAATTCATGCCGGCGCGATATAAAGGCTGATTTACTGATTATGCTATCAATCCCTTATATATATATCCACGATCTATCTCAAGTATTTTAGTATTCTACATTATGATAACTTCTGTCACAGGAATGATATGTCCATAGCATGATAGTCTCTAGTTTTATAATCCTCATAAACTTAAAAAAACGTGACGTCGTCCTCTCTAAAGTTCTTGTTTAAGCTCATGAAAAAATTGAAACAGCTAATATTTTTTGATTGTAGTCCCACTCGTTGGACAGCATGATGGGAGAGCAAATTCCAAAACGTACGGAGGTGAAATGATGACGTGCAAATATTTCTGAGCCATTTTTTGTTCTAACTTTCACCAAATAACCCTCGATTGAGATGTGGTCCAATCTGTTACTATATCCATGCAAACATAAACATCTTATTTAAAAACGTATGATAGAATTAGCTGTCTCAGTAACCTAGGCCTTCTACTATATAATAATTTATTTTAATTATATTTTTATTATGAATGGAGTATGTTAAAGAATAAGCATAAATAATTTTTTATAGATTTTTATCTATCTCTGATACCTAACTTTAATTAGCTTTACATAAACAAAACTTTAATTGTAAAAAAAAAAAGTATATAAAATTTTGGCTAAAGGAGCGAAATACTGACAATACAAAAAAACCAGTTACAATGTACACCATTCAAAATAAGGCTAGCGGTCAGTTGTTAGGCATCAAAAGTCCATCCTTTTTTCTACTGCTTTTGTGAATAATATAATAACCGTTTGCCCCTGTACTTTGCTGACCGGATAATTACCAATAGAACGAATGAAAGTAATCACACTAAAGGTAAGTTCATTCTCAGATCAAAGTGCTAGAACATAAAACCATTACTGGTACAGAAATTAACTCAGACAACTTGACACAAATGTGATAATAGTGTTTAAAATCAGTACATGAGCTTGTATAAGTACTTATTCAGTTAGCCGTTATACATACTATTGTTCTAAAATTTATATACATTAAGTGAATGCCGGTCACGTATAAGTTTACCAAATTTGACTCCTGCAGATAATCTCCTGAAGGAACTAATTCTTGACTGATAAACCTTATTACCACATGTAATTTTTACAAGTTTCAATAATCAGCATATTTATTGTATATTGCCAAATTCCAACTCATGTTATCAAGTTTCTTTGTAAAATGATTGACGTTTATCAGGTGTTGTTTTAGCTTCTCAAAAACCATAAAACAGTGGTTTCGTGGTCTAGTCGGTTATGGCATCTGCTTAACACGCAGAACGTCCCCAGTTCGATCCTGGGCGAAATCATTATTTTAAATTTTTTTTTTACTTTCTTGCAGAAAGTATTGTGTGTATTTGAACCAGTTTTGTTGTTTCAGATAGCAATTCATAACATTATTTTCATCACTTCATCAAAACAATAAACATAGTGCATTATACACTGTTTCCCCATTTGAATAAGGATCAGACAATCATTTACCCTTTTCATTATATTTTTTGCCGTTTTTGTATTGTATTAGACAATCATCGGACGACATTTCAGAAAAATAAGGGTACAATATGAGGGAGCCTATCAGGAATTGTTCATGCGGATTAGTTACGGTTTTATGTTCGATGTGTCACATAGCATTTAGCTGACAGTATTATCTCCTTCATTTCCCCTTTAACTGTGGGGGTTGATATGATTCTGCTGTAAATAAAGTTGGGTAGTAAACTGATCGTGATCTATCTTTCAATATTACCTTACATGTGTCCCTTCTATTACTAATCCTCTGTCTGTTGACTTCGACCAATAACCAGAGATCTAGCCAAGGGAACCACTAGAGTAACCGTTAACACTGATTTATTTGTCTAATAAAAATACCCTACGGGAAATTTGTGGAACATCATTTACAACTATTTACCTATAACTCGATGAGCCAACTTTTTCATTTCTCACAACTTCCATAAAACAAATAATAGTTATTGATTTTAAGTAATTTATTTAGACGTAATTTGTTAGCAACCTTGAAATAACAGAAAATTAGATAAAGGTTAATTATTACAATTGTCACATTAAAAATAATAACGACAATTTATCGTGTTGTACAATTTGTAACACTAAAGCTCAATAGAAAGTGAAAAGAAAAAAAATACTCAGTATGTTCGATAACCGGGGATATGTTTTTAACGATCATTTCTTTAGTAATGAAAAGAATCAGCTAAGACATATCAAAAGTGATACAACAAAAAATTTGAGCAATTCGAATACTGACATAGAAATTGACCCATTAACAGATACAATTGACTCAGTAGTAAATAATACCAATGCTGAGAGTGTTAAGGATGCAATAGAAGCAACTAATATTTTAAATTGCAAGAATAGGAACGGTTATAAACTATCGTCAGAACAAACATCACCTAAATGTACTTCCTCGGATAGTCCAAAGAAGTTGAGTACAAGCTCCACAAGTAATTTCGAGCTTACAAGAGTAAAAGCAAATGAAAAATTCAAAGCTTTCATGAATACTTTAAAGAAAAATGAAACTGATAAAAGAATTACAAGTGCATCTAACAACTGTAAATCGTTGCCTAGCTCACCACATTTGCAGGCCACTAAGGGAAGCCCTCGGTTCGAGGGTAAGTATGAATTTGCAAAAACTACCAAAAATAAGGATGGAAAAGAATTCATCAGCCGTCCTGTTAGACATCATGTTCGTTCAAAGACTTCTGTAGAAGGGAGTATCCCTTTAACATCCAATAATTATTCCCCAAGAACCCGTACTTTTACTAACCCTGATAACAATTTCAAAACATTACAACAAGCTCATAGATCGCCTGATTTCAATTCTTCACATGAGAGTTCAAATCCTATGTCACGCTCATCTTCTACCTCAAATTCATTAACTTCATTAAAGGATTTTTTAGGATTATCCAAAAACCGCGAGTCTGTATCTGAAGCTTTTCATGAGGTGGTTCATTCTAACTCAGACAAACTTGTAAATGATTTTTTAGGTGGTTTAAATATTGAGATAAATCAAAGCAGAACCCAAGACCCCAATCACACAAAGAAACTTTTCAACTATCCGGAGCCGTCATCAGATGACACATATTCTGATTATCTGCTTAGACTGGCACCGTTCAACAAGTATGTGGGTGCAATTTTAGTTGAGAAAGATGACAGTTTCAAGAAGGAATGTCTGAAATATTTCTTACTAAACAATTTCAATTTTAAAAATGATGCAATTGATGTCGCCTTAAGAAAATTAGTATTCTTTTTAGAGTTACCGAAAGAGTCACAACAGATTGACCGTCTACTTATAGAGTTTAGCAGTGTATATTTTCAACTACAGCAAAATACAAGACCAAGTTGTTGGGAAAGTGAAAATCAAGTCTATTTCATTACTTTTTCACTACTTATGTTACATACGGATTTCTTCAATCCAAATAATAAAGATAAAATGACTAAAACTGAGTTCATAAGATTGATTCATGAAGATAAAGATTCGAAGGCAAGATTGGTACCAAAAGAAATACTTTCTTATTACTACGATAACATTACAGCCAAAGAATTTCCAAAATTAGAACTATACGTGAAATTAGAAATTCCAGGTAGTCCTATTGCAGAAGGTAAGGGGCAGATCCACACCCAGGCATACTCTCCAAGAGAGATTGTTTCAAATAGAAAGTATCCAAGACCTGAATATAATCTATCTCCATATAACATGAAAGGCCTGATGCATAGAAGTTCGTTTTCTTCTTATTTCCCACATAACTCAGAATCCACATTACGAGATGATGTTGACATTTATGGCCACATATTAAACAATTCATTGGATAAGTTAAGTATTTTAAATCATATTGGCCAAAAGACGAAGTCGCTTAAAATTGATAAACTGCCTCTTCCTAAGAAACATGTATGTAAGCTAAAATACATGCCTATTATGAATGATGATTGCTTTTGTATGGAGGTTTTGAAAGTTAGTAAAGTGACGTTATGGTACAATAAATCGAATACTAGTAATACAAATACAAATCCTTTTGCCAATTCAATATGGAAAGGTGACATAACAGCGCTAATTAGAAGAGATTGTATGATTATCGATGATGAAAAGTTAAACTGGAACGAAAGATATGCAATGACAGGTGAATCATATACTAAAATATTTGGGGAACTTGACTGTTCACTGAATGTTGTCATTCCTAATGATTGTTTGGTATGTATGAAATTTGGTGAAGTAGATTTTCTTATGAAATTTGTTAATTTACAGGAAAGAGATGAGACTATTGAGATAATTAATGTTTGTTCTGCATTTGACGGTACGCGTCGTGAATTAGAAGTTAGCACAAGATTAGCTAATCTTTTGAATGAGACTGTGGTAATAACAAGTCGTTTAGAAAGTTATGAGAAAGAAATGCTATTTTATGAATGTGCAATTCCAATTAGTTTGACTACAAGAAATGACCTTATTCAGACTATTAAAAAATTACTTTTGCAGATAACTAAACTTCAAATTCAGCTTGAGAAGGCACAATATTTTATTAATATTATAGAAGGGTTAAATATGGACTTTCAAAATTATATGGTACCGGAAGAGGTCGATATAATGAATTAAAAAAGAAGTATAAATAGTATTCAGAGTTTGAATTTATTACCTTTTTCTCTTTTATAAAATAGACATAAGTTTATACGTAGCATTAATATAATCATAAGACTATACTCTTCTTTTTCTGGCTGGTCCCTTTGGTCTACTAAATTTTTGAGCTTTGCTTTCGGAAGCATCGATTTCTTCTTGTTTTTTTTGTTCTTGTTCGTTAGAGCTTGAGATCAACGAAATTTCTAATTCTTCTGGGTCACCAATTTCTAAGACTCTGACAAAATTTATATTTTCATTGTCCTGTAGATGTTTGATAAAACCTGATTTATTGGAGGCATAAATCATACGTTCTCTAACTTTGCTACCAGATGGACAACTGTAGATAAAATAGTTCATATCACCATTTTTATATATAGTATATGTTGGAAAGTCATTAATTAACAGAAGTTCACTAGGTGTTGAAATGACAGCTTTTTTGATAATTTCGACTTGTTCTTTATCAGTATTGATTTTGAAAGAGACTACATTATTTTCAATAAATAAATCACTAATAGATGGTCCATCAGTGACTACATTGAATGTTAAAGATGTTGGAGTACCATTTGTTTGAGACACTAATTGATGACCCATATTCGAGGTCCTTAATACACGTTGTTGTTCTTCAATTTCTTTTATTGTCTTTTCAGATTCTGTAAGTAGTGAACCATTAGTTGTTTCTGAATCTTCAGCAGATTGAATGAAATCAACAATTTCAGCAGGTTCGGTAAGCAACAACTGTTTATTAATTGAATTTGATCCAACTTGTCTTAATAAAGTGTTTTTGGTGGATGCATAAAGCATTTTGGATCTAACGATTGATGAATCTGGAACATAAGAGATGAAGTCAAATTGATCAGATGTGTTTTTATTAGAGTTATCCTGAATGAAAATGTATAGTGGATCAGTACCTAAGACAGCTTGCAACTCGGGAATTGAGTGTAATTTATTCTTGAATTCGACTGTCGTTGAATCATTTGAAATTTGTGCAATTATGATGGTGAGATCATGATCATGAGAATTACTGATTGCATTTAATAATTCCTGATTGGCAGCAATACCAGATTGGTTAGACATAATGTGGTATTATATTTTGAGATATTATGTAATTGTTTTATTCTCGAATGGAAAACCCCTATGAATATTTTCAGATTAAGTAATTGTTTTTTTTTAAAGAAACCGTGAATTTGTCTTCTTCCATTCAACTTCTTCTCCGGGCAAAAATTAAAATAAGTTGTTTAACAGACGTCTTAAAACTAGTTAATAAAAATTATGTTGAATACAGAAATATCAAATATGTAAATATGTAAAAACCCCAAATATATAAAGCTCATTGTTAAAAACCAAGAATAAAGGCAAAAAAATAAACAAATAAAAATAAGAATGGGATTTAATTAAATATGAACAGAAAGCCTTTATCACGTTTTTTTTTCCTAAATTGAATATGGTTAAATGAGAATACAAATAAACAGATATTATTGAAGATGAGCCTGAAATGAAGGTAAATTGATTTTGAATGAATTGAATGAAAAAAACCATCTCTTTGAGAGAAAAACCTAAAAGTAAAAGGGAAAATTATTATTGAATTATAACATAAACTCGCTCATTCCAACATCAGTAGAAATCATTTGAGCAACACCACTTTTTCTTCTAATAGCTTTCTTTAACAGTTTATTTTTTTTATTTTTTGGTTTCTTGCTAACTAATCCAGTAGTAGCATGTCCTTTTGTGATATTACCATTATTACCGTTGTTGTTAATGCGAACGTTTCTTGTCTTTAGAGCTAATTTTCCATCTGCATCTCTATAACAAAGTAATTTAATTCTATGATTTAAATCACCTAATAATTTTTCGTTCCACTCTTTTGTGTTTGTAGTATTGCCGGAAGTAGCTAAATCATCAGAAATAAAATCATCTAAAGTTGCGTCTTGCATTAAGGCTATAGACTGTCTTCTCGATTGTAAAGTCTTATTATTTTTTAATGAAGCGTCATGTGGTGAGCAGATGGCTTCTTCATTGGTAGTTTGTACTTCCTTCCAGAAATCATCGTTTGTATCGGATAATGGTGAGGATAATGGTAAACCATTCTCCAATTGAAAGTGCTCATCGTCAATTAAATTCAAACCAGTTGAATTATTGTTATTACCATTTACTTTATGAGTGCTATTTTTTGTAGATTTTAATCTTTGCTTCTTGGATTTGCTGGAGTCGACGACACCTATTTGATAAGTTTTAAATTTTTTCAAAGGTGATTCTTCTAACGGAGATGAGTAAATATCATTACTATACAGTTCATCACTGTATAAATCGTAATCATTGTTATGATCATGGAGAGTGTCAGACAATGGTGAGAATAAGATATCGGATTCGGCAGCGGAACCTATAGATGAATTAGAATCATTATCTGAAGAGAAGCATTGGTCAGCAGTAGCTTTTATATCTGTAGGTATACTATCCACAATGACAGATTTTGTGATGTCGTCTTCGGTATTGTTATTATTTTTACCTGATTGTTTTGACTTCGATTTTGATAATGGGGTAATATCTTCTTTTGTAATTATATTGTTTAACAGTTGAAAGAATTTGCTTGTGTTATTTTTCACCTTTGTTGTCTTGGTTTTCGAATTAGCAACGTTGAATTCTGTTTCTGATTGCATCTTGGATATAATGTGTAATGTTGTTGTTGTATGTAGGCAGATGTTTATAAACAAACAAGAACTAAAAAAAAAAAAAGTTGAAATAGAAAAATAGATAAAATAATGTATGGGAATATATCTAGCTTTAATTCTTCCAAATGTGATTCTTATTGCAATAAGAAATAATTTGAGAGGACAGAGATGCAAATGCTAATAGAGTCAGTATGTTTTCTGCTAAGTCAATCCAAGGAAAAAAAACACAGTAGAAGCGCAAAACCTATATACCTCGAGAATCACCACTTTCATAACTATATATATATATTTATTTATTACTTGTGCTTGTTTCGCCATCGACAATATATTCTCATCCATTCCTTTCCACATAAGCAAAAAAGGAAGAAACAGAGTTTCCCAGAGTGCCCCGCAGTGATCTCGCAGGGCATTGCGTTGTGCAACGCCCAGAAACTACCACAGCACTACTGGAAAGAAAAAGAAACAACAAAGGGCTGCCCCATGCACTGCGCGAAATCTCTGCATTTTTTTTTGTGTTTTTGTCTTGCGAAAAAACTCATCGCATCGAAAAAAACAAAAATTTTTCACTCGTGGATTTTTTTTTTAAGGGAACTACGATAGTGCGATTGCTCCATCGAGGCAAAAAGAGGAAACGACTGCGAAACGAGGGATAGGACGTCCCCGTGGAAGGCCAAATAGAGGATTGATAGGTTATTTAAGCTTAGTTTTCTCAAGTTGAATTTAGTATGCTTTATATTTCCACGTGGAATGTGGCAACCTCTAAGCAATTTTATTCATACGGGGTATAGTAATATCGTTAGTTATTAACTAAGGTCGTATAGATAATAGATTCAGTAAATCCAAAAAGCGTCATGACTGTGCGCACATTTTTGTAGTTCGACGATATAGTATTTTTTTTTCTCGAAGGCTTTCTAAGTTGTTTCCTTTTTTTTTTTTTTTTTTCTGTTAAAAAAAAAAAAAAAAATTATGTATGTCCGGCTCTTACTCAAATAAATCTATTATGCTACCTTACCAAAAAGATAACCAACCTATATACATTTTACTTAAATTCTCATTAGATGTTGCCTCCTGGATCAAAGTCTCTACTTGACCTGGTACACTTAATACCAATCCATCTCTTGGATCAATACCTCTAATCTTGTTTCGTAGTACCTTCAGCTCCGTAAGCTCCATATCGATTTTATCATACATAATCGTTTCAATGACATTCATTAATGCAACTTCATTCTTCCTCATCAATGACAGTGTCACCTCACTAGATTTCTTAAAGGTCCCCTCAGTACCAATGATACCTAATGCATCGTACAGATTCTGTGTTAATCTAAAAGGAACGACTTCGGGAACTGGTAAAATTTTACCTCTCTCGAATAAACAATCAAAATCAACATGTAAAACTTTACCTGTCTCGATATCTAATAAAATGTTCTCCAAATGTCTATCACCCAAACCCAATATATGACCTACCATCGCCATCACAGAATACGACCTAGCGTACATGTTTCTAGCATTGAACCAGCTAATTGGATCCGGAAATGTCTCCAAAAACCATTGATATAAAACTGGCGGAAATTTATCAAGTTGCTCTTTATAGAAATCAAACTTACCACCCGTCGGTGTTTGCTTCCACCTTTCCATAATCTTCCTAATAGAATATTTAATCTTGGCACTTTCATATTTAGTGACGAGTATCGATCTTATTGTTACAACATTGGGAACAATCTCCAACAAACCACAATCCTCCCGTAAGGATAATACAGAGTATCTTGTAATCCCTAAATTTCTTTTCGTTGATTCAATATCCTTTTTTAGTAAGAAATCCATGGTCGTGGCAAATTGCATGTATTGATTATCTTGCCTAACGTCCTCTTTCTTACACATGATACCATAAATGTTACCATCGGAACCGATAATATTGATTTGTCTAGGCCTTTTTAAAGAAGAAAATACTTTATATGATGACCCAAATCGGGCTATTGTCACGATAGGTCTGAAGGGTTGATAATTTTTCATAGATTCTGATACCACAGGCGATAACATCTCTAAATTAATTCGAACTGGGACAGTCATCCCAGTTGGTGCTAATTTCATGGGAAATCTAAAGTCTTTTTCTAGAGATTTTCCAGATCGACTACTGATTTTTTTCAAATCAAATAAACTCACTGAAGTCAACGCAATGGTTAAGTCTTGAGCGCTTGAAACTAAACTTCTGGAATCTGCTTGAGATACCTTTTTAAACTTTTCTATAATTTCTGAACCACATGCATTCCTTTTGGTAATCGTTGAATTCAATAACACTGCAATATACCACAACATATGAGCAGGGTATTCAACTGCCAATGCTAATAAAATATGCATTATCAATTTTACAGATAAAGGATGTACATGCAGCAACCTTGATAACAATTGTGTAAGAACCGAATACCATATATTCGTTGGACACGTACGTAAGGAACCCTCAATAACAGCACATATATCTCTGGTTGTCATCGCTAAAATTTCTTTCCTCTTCTCTGACTGTTCTGTCATAGATTCTTGTGCAATGTCTAACCAAAATGTAACTACTTTAGGTAAATTTTCGCGAACCTGAACTGTATTCTTCTCAAAAGCCAATAAGAAAAAATTGATAGATTTAAATTCTAATCTTCCATCAGTGACAAAACCTTCAGCTTTCTTCTTCTCCAAAAGCTTACTGTAGTATAATCCGAATGAGTAATATGGCTTATCCCATTTAGGATCTAATTTAAGTATAGACTCATATTGTTCAATAATCTGTCCAGATGCAGAGTTGTTCGATAGATCTAGCCATTCGGTATATTTTAACAAAACTACTGCACGATCACGAGGCTTAATAGTCAAATCATTTTCATTTTTCATGTGAATCTCTTTGACTAGCTTTAAGGCCCTATCATTTTCACCTTGTTTCCATAAGATTTCTGCAAATTCCAATTCCGCTTGTGGATGCTTATATTGCAAACAATACATTAGAGATTCACAAGCAATATCTAATCTTGAATTATTTCTTGCCAGTTGACTAATGTTGAAAAATGTCTTAATCAAATCTTTCTTTGCATATGACCGACTTTTCAAAGAATCATATGATTTCCTCATCGATAATAAATAATGATTTGGCGCAAAATCTTCCCCAATCCGTTTCATTCTAAAATTTAATACTTCTGTAAATCTCTCATACTGATACTCATTATCATCCGAAGAAAGAAGCATTATATCATATAAACTATGTAGTTTCATCAGTAAGTTTTGCTTTTTTATTAGCGTGGTTGCGTTGGATGAGGTTGTAAAATGTGTACCAATTAATCTGAAACTTCTATTAATATATTCCAACGTCTTGTCTAGTTCATTTTTATTTACAAAAAACAATGCTTTTGCTATATTATATTGAAGTAAAATACTTGGATCACCAACCTTTTCTAAACGTTCAATCTTTTGAATCCAAAATTCTAATGAATCAACTTTACCAACAAGATTAGCAGCCTCTAGACCTGTGCTATAACACTCGCGAACTTCTAGAGCAGATAAGGAATGACTATTAGAAAGCACAGGGGAAATATTGGTTATTAACTGTGAATATAACTGATGATCATACATGGATTTCAACATCTTAGTAGTAGCTACAGGCTGGTCCGGGAACGTACCCAATACGGTAAAACAATCCTGAGCCATTTTCCAACTGTCAGAATATTGAAGTTCTTCAATTTTTGATATTAAATTGCCTGTGGTAAATGTCTTTAACATACCATCAATGGAATCAATATCTCCGATTTCCTCATATGTTTTTTGCAAATTTTTTAATAAACCTATGTTATCTTCACCCTGTCCTGTTCTATAACATTGTTCTAAGTATAGTGCTGATCTTTCAAAAGAGTTTGTTTCCAAGGATCGCTGGGCTAGTAAATATGAAGGTATTGATTTTAAGAAGCTTTCTGTTCTATTTAACATTTGATTATATTTCTCTTCCTTGATAATATAAGTACCATATCTTTCATTATAACGTTGTTTGAATTGTGTAATCCATTTTTTGCAATATTCAAAAACCTTAAAAATAGAATCATAACACATTTTTAAAGAATCTACCTGTAAATGGTTGAGTCCTTCCAAGTCCACATTAAAAATGTGATCAAATTCTGCAGTCAGGTTATTCATAAGCTCAGCATATACTGTGCCATTTTTGGCTTTAATGATAATATCCATGGTAATAAAAGGGAGTAAGAAGTTTGATAAAGATCCGTCATCCTCCCTTATTAACGATGAGAAAACATGCAGAGGGTGATCTTCCTGTGTTCCCGTCTTTAGCAGATCTAACGTCAAGCTCTTCACCCATGCTTTATGACCTTCCTTAGAATTATATGACGGATACTTCAAAGGAACATATTCCTTCCAGGACTGTGCTAGATATAATGAAGAAAGTAATGGGAAAAGTGTTGTTTTTGAGATTGTATTAAATTTATTCCATAATTTTGTCTGGTTTGGATATGCTTCCTTATTATTGATATCCCATGAACTAGAACTCAAGCCACAATATTTCAATGATTCCTGCATTACTAAAGCAACAAAAAGTTGCTTACTTGGATTTTCACTTTGCCAAAATGATGGTACCAGAATATCATTTATAACCCAAATTAAAAACTTGATTGTTTGGGCTTCATCATTGAAATCATAGACTGTATTATATTTAGATGCATCCTTAAACGCAGTTTTGGTAATATCTAGGACGCCGATCATACTAATACATCTCGCACATTTTTCACAAAGATTTTGGTCAGTGGTTCTAAATTTATGAGAGGCATTCAATAATGCTGTCAGTAATAAAACAATATTTTTGTCACCCCCATTCTTGGTAAATAAATCATTAGATTTTTCAGTCTGTCTTTTCTTCAAATAAACCTCAATGTCATCAATTGTCTGAACAATGACATATTTGTTGTTACTCTCGAGATTTTTTGCAAATATTGGAATGAGATCTGTAGAGTTACGAATCTTGCTAACCATTCTAGCAAAATGTCCATCCCTTTTCAAAATCCCTAATTCACTTTTACCAATCATTGCCAGTGTGATATACGGGTTGATTTTGAAAACTAAATCAGATTTCTCCTTAATTAGAACACCCAGAAGTTCGTATGTCACAGTTTTCATTTTTGTATTGAAAGAATCCCACCGTTGTAAAATATATGCAATCAAACCATCAATTACTGTAGAGAGCTCCTCATCATTCAGTCGGTTCACCAAAAGATGCCAGCATCGCATTGCACTATACCTCACTTCTTCGATTTCAAGGCCTGTCTGCAGGCAAATACTGATTTGAGCTAATGCTGATATTATTGATTTTTTAGAGGCATGCTTAATGAGGAATGAAATACCACTGATAACCCTCAATTTTTCGTAGTATGTGGTTCTTCCTTCAACATCATGTATATCACTGGAGAAAACCTGAAAAATACCCAAAATATTATCTTCCAACTTTGCTTGAAATAAAGTTTCTTGTTCTGGTGTCCAGTTCTTGATATTCTTATATTTGGACCCATGTCTTTGATCCTTCTCAAAATTGGTAATTAAAAAGCGAAGTGAGCAAAGAATCATGTTCTTATTTTCAATAGTAGTAAGATCTTGAACTTCGCTATTTTTGTAGAGCTTTGTTATTTCAGTTAACGTCTTATAATCAGGTAAATAGGCAGCAACATATTTTTTATCAAATGAAGGTAGCCGATTCACAAATAATGTTTCTAATGTATCCAATGAGAAAAATCCGTGTTTAACTAAAGCTACAGCAAATATTTGTCTGCTATTCTTTTTCAATAGGATTTCCTTTTGTTCACTAATCAAGCTCTGATTATTGTCACACATGATTTTTGCAATTTCGCTGAATACGTCATGTTTATATTGTGTAATAGCATAAGGAACCATATATCTCTGAAATATCTCCAGAATTGTTTTTGACGAATAGCCTAATAAATTGATCAATCTTAAAAACGACGTTTTTTTTTCACATAAAGTTTTACCAATCTGTCTCAATAAAATCGGAAGAATAGGAGATAATAGTTGATATGGTGTCTTTCTCATTATTTTTGCTATGTTCTTTATTTGGAACTCCATCATTGAATGTGTTGCATAATCAGACGAGGTGAATATGTCAATAAGCTTCAAAAGGAGGCTATCAAACACCTCACCTGTCGTTGTTAATGTAAGTTGTGCCCATGCCATAACTAATGTTTCGGTGATGATTGCTGAATTATTTGATTGCAGAAATTTTATTAATGCCGCAGTGTTCTGCACCTCTGAATTATGTAAATTTGTAATATTCCATAGTGGTATCGATCTGATACTGATCAATCGTATATATCTGTTTGAGTTAGTGAAACATTTACTAACTATGGAAAATTCTGGCTTCACATTACCTGTATTGATATCGACCAACTCAGGCGGCTGATAGTGCGTTAAGATTCTTTGTAAACATAAATGAACACCGATTAATAGGGACTCTGAAAAATCATCAAAATTTGGATTTAAAAGAAAAAGTTTACCAAGTAATTGAAAGGCTTGAGATTCACTGCTGGCATCAGGCCTATCTGGGTCAATGTCATCGTAAACATTTCCTGGTCTATTACTGTCACATGTATTGCATGTATTCCAAGCTTCAAGTTTTGCCTTATTGCTAGATTGGTTGCCAAATTCAAAACAAGCTAATCTGCCAAGTATTCTTGTCCATGCTACGAGCTTGCTTGTATTATTTACAGTGAACGATGATTGGATAGATACTGAAATTTCATTGAACAAAGATTTCAAATTTGAGTTTGATCTATTCGTGATGCCTGGATCAAGCTGATTCAAATCGTATGTCAATAAACCATGTCGACGCTGATGATCAAAGGAGTTCAAAATTAATATCCTTAATTTCTCCAGTTGTTTAAATTGTTCGTTGAAGGGTTCCATGATATAAGGTAATAAGATATTTCCTATCGGATTAAATGTCCAAATATTAAACTTTTCTTCAAACGTCAATAAATCTCTATTTAGTGTTCGTCTTTTTAAGTCAAAATACACAACTAATAACGCTTTGTTTGTTGTTTTGCTAAAAGATAGTAGATCATTCACATCAGTACCATCAGTCAATCGGTTGATATCTATCCATTGCTCTAAAGGTAGACAATCTTTAAAAATTTGCATTAAGCCACTAGTATTAGTATCAACTTCTGTTGAAATACAGAATGTGTAAAGTCGTAATATACATTTTGCAAATGTTGGATCATCTGTTTCGGAGAGTCCATAATTATTTTGCATAAAATGGTACAACACCGTTATAGCAAACTTAAACTGCTCTGTGGACACTACACTAGGAATATCTATGCCATTCGGTATTGTATTATTACATACGTAGTCAACAGTCAACGAAAGAAATTTCAGCTGCAAGGTTCTATGCATCTTGATATTACTGGTAATTTGGACAGAATCGAAGAGGTATAGGACAAATCGAATAGTTCTCTGTAAAATGAATGTCCAACTATCTGTACCTAGCATGGAAGAATCCAGAAATGTAAGTGATGATTCAAATACGTGGTTTGGCGCACAAAACCAGTAGCATAAAACATATAACTTTTTTAGATTATCGAAGTACTCATCGATAGGACATGAACCAGATAATACTTTTGTCAGTCGTTTTTCAATCTGATCTAAGGTAGACTGTATATTACTTGACAACTTAAATTTAAAAGTAATTCCGTATAATTGAGTTGTCATTTTACACCATGGTCCCAACTTACTGCGAATAAACCATAGCCTATGGGGGACATTATAATTTAATACAGCAACCTGTATAAGGTTATCCAGAAGCACATGTGCGCCAATATCATGTTCTGAGTTGCCTTCTAGGGACTGATATATAAGGAGATACGGCTTAGATTTTATAAGTAGATCCAATGCTTCAATTGATTTAGAAAAGATAATATCATTTTGAAAGAGTATGTTTCGTTGCGGGTCCTTTAGATTGTTAAGAAGTGTTTTTATTATTTTGATACTTTTAGGGTCACCATTTGGGGGGAAATCAGGCGGAAACTTTTTGTCTGCAGATGTAGAGGCTTCTTTATTTGTCGAGGATGATGTTGTGAGTCGTGATTCTTTTATGGCAAGAATGAGCTCGTCCAGATATCTTATGTGTGATTCCATTTATAAAAGTCTATCAATATGTATTGCTATTAAATTAACTAAAGCCTAACTGTCAATATATGACCTAATAAAGAACAAATGGTTCGAGTAATGCAAAATTTGTGTAATTCTTCCCATTAAGTTAGGGCGCTTATTCTGTTTCCAAGTTTAATTAGTTTATAGATAGGTATGGTGTAAAACGCTGAAAAATCTTCGCGCTTCATTATTATTACTTTCAGCTATATGATTGATTAACACCTAAAGACAAAAATGTGAAGATATGCAAACAATTCGTTATTGAGTTATCCATTGGGGATAAAGACTAGGGCATATTTTTCAATTTATATAGTATAATAATAGTACAAGCCAAATATATACATATATATACATACATATATATTCTGATATATAAAACTCAGCGCAATATGCGAAATACAAAGCACAAACAGCAAAAATTTACTTACCTGTTTACCAGGGCAATATATGAAGGGTTGTACAATGATGATAATAATGATTTGAATGTGTAGGTATCGTTAAAGATCATTAAAGGTTTCTATTTTCTTAGTAGTTAAGCTTGCTGTTGCTGTTGCTGCTGGGGTTGAACATCGGATTGCAAACCTTGTTGCTGTTGCTGTTGCTGTTGCTGAGCGGCAGCAGCAGCTCTCATCTCAGCTTCGAAATTCAATGGTCTTTTAAACAATAGGATGTGGGGTTCAGGAGCATGACATTCGTAATGTTCCCATCCTAAAGATTGTGTAATCCCAAGGCCTCTCCATTCATCTTCTGTCAATATACGTAGTGTACCAACCTCGGAATTGAAATAATCGGAAGGAATGACTTTCAGCATTGCCTTGGGCAGCATGACATGTCGATATTCATGTGTGTCGTCTGAGTAACGTGGAGAGTAATGGATGGATTCTTGAAATTCTAGTACACGAGCCCTTTCTTGATCGGTAAGTTTCCTACCTTGGAAGGTACGGTAGTGTTGATACATATCCTAATTGTGCTAGATTCTATGTATTACAATGAAGGTTGCTTAGGATAGTGGTTTGTAATAGAGAAATGGAAAAAATAAAAAGATGCTTTTATTTACTACTTTACGTGTTCTGTCGAGAATCAAATCAATTCTGAAAAAAAAAAAACTAACAGGAAAGACATTAACGTATACATATAAAAAAAGTTAAAATTGATTTACAAAAGTAGATTTTCTGATTCTGAAGAGGATAAAACCATTAAGTTTAAAATGCAAAGCAATGTGTTTGTTGGGATCAAACCTGGACCGCAGCAGCAATCTAATCACTCCAGTGAACACAACAATAATGATACAATGATTAAAAGCTGTGATTATATTCTCATGCCAATAACGAACAACAGATATCATGAAACTGTTAACGATACAGTAGCCACTTATCAAAACGGTAATTTTGAAAATAAATTACAGATTCCTGCCCCTCAATTGCAGGATATATGCATTTCACCATTTAATAGAGACAAAGCAACATATATTGGTCTATTATCGTCATGGCTGGAACTAGAAACTGAGGACACAACAGCTAAACAAATGACGTTTCAAGTCTTATTACATGAATGCGAATACGCTAAATACGTGGGGATAAATACCTTGATACTTGCTCCCCCAAGGGACTTGATCAATTTACAAAGGTATGCACAGATGATTGCGCGAGTACTTGATAGAATTGAAAGTGATGATTTAGGGATTGTCTTATCTATCTCGCTGCCGTTGTACGAGGAAAGCGATCCGTTAGCAACATGGGATTTATGGAATACCGTACGAAAGTTATGTGGGTATCATCGTAGTTTAACTATTTCGTTGGCTGTACCGAGAGTGAGAACTCCTAGTTATGTTCTCGAAAGATGGTTATGCGAACCTGTGTCCTGCTTACTAATTTCTTCCAGTATATTTGCCAGCAATCAATATGGATATCCTGTATTACATAAGTTTAATCAAAATTTAGTGATGAGATTTCAAGGGATAAATGGTAGTGCTGGATTACAGAACCATAATTTAGTGGTTATCTTGCATGGGATGGAAAAATACGCAACTTTTGTTAAGGGAGGAGAAATTTCGTATTTAGATTACATGAATTATTTATTGAAAAAGGGAGATAAGAAAATGGTATTAATGTCAAATGAAAATAATTTATCACAATTAATGAGACCGTTGAAACCACACTCTGAAAATTTAACTAATTCCATTTACTCCATATTTGAGAAAGATGTTATTAAATACGATCTATATGAAGAAGCCATTCGAGAAGCCATCAACGATCTCCTAAATGAGAAAAGGAAACGGGAAAGAATGACCATTCTGATTGCCGGTGCTGGAAGAGGACCTTTAGTAGATAAAACTTACAAACTCATTCAAGAGCTAAAACTTAGCGATCAGGTTAAATTAGTTGCAATTGAAAAGAATCCACAGGCATATTTGCATTTACAAAAGAGAAATTTTGAATTCTGGAATAATTTTGTACGGATTATGAATGTAGATATGCGAGACATTGATAGCATAGGAGATGAATTACAAGGTATTGACATTTGTATAAGTGAATTATTAGGCTCGTTCGGTTGCAACGAATTATCACCAGAATGTCTATGGAATATTGAAAAAAAATTTGGTAGAAAAAACACGATATTTATTCCACAGTCTTACAGTTCATACATTGCACCGGTTGCATGTCCTTTATTATATCAAAAATTGAGAGAAGAAAAGGATAATAAACTGTTAGAATCTCCATGGGTTGCACACAACATTCCATATAATATATTGTCTACGAAAATAAATGAGTTATGGAAATTTGACCACCCTATCTCCAATTTTCAAAATGGTGCAGAAGTCTTCTCTAAAAACGAGATCACAGAGTTCCGCATCAAACATAGAGGGGAAATTCATGGTTTAATAGGTTTTTTCAGTGCCCATCTGTACAAGAACACCATACTATCCATTATTCCACAAAACAGTATGGTGAAAAGCATGATCGATGGCAGTAATAGTAAATTGGGACATACACAAAATTTAGCATCATGGTCACCAATTATTTTTCCAATGAATGAGCCCATGTTAATTACCGATGACACTGAACTAAGTGTTATGATTAGTAGAAATCATGCAGAAGGAGATAAGATATGGTATGAATGGTCTATTGAGAGCTACATTTACCTAATGTTATCTGGTGTGAATGATGATAAGAAGAACTCCAGGAGAACTTTGAAGAATAAGAGGCATGACAATACCGTAGATAAGAATAGAACGAATAAGACAGAAGGTGACTATTCGGCCGAATATGATAACGAAGAACATACGGCAATGGCAAGGGATCATAATTTTGCATCGTTAATCAATGAAAATGGATTTGCGCCTTCGGATTACGAAAATGGATGGCAGAGTGTAAATGACATTCACGGACTGACCAGTGCAGACAGCGAGAAAGGTCATGTACATGATCATGACAATACGGAACCGATGTTCAATTTAAAGTCAGTTGATAAACAAGAGCATGATCACGAAGACGACGAAGATTATCAGGAAGAAGCCACCGAGGTCCATGTACGTGTGAAGACAGGCGTATCGAGACTGCATAATGTGAACGGTAGCTGTTCCAGCATCCCCTTATAAGCACTTTCATTACAACCATATCCTATATATCCTGTATATCCTATATATACTATAAATATATACTAAACCCTACAATTTTTTCACTAAACAATGGAAAGAATCGCACGAACAAACCCCGCGACCGGACACTGCCGGGTCTAAGGAAAACGAGCGCTGAGGAGTCACTCAGTAACTCTAGTCATGTTGCAAGAATAAATACTGTCAGCTGAGGTCAATTGAGGAACCAAATCTACCCCAGATTACCAATTTCACAACCTCGACCATACACTTCCTTTCAATCAGTAATATATACTACTATATATATACTTTAAAATATTAGTCATCAGTAATCTATGGTAATAGATCTGTCCCCTCGAATTATTTATTAAAATAGAAAAAACAATACTACAGGGGCAAATATATAAAATGTCCAAAGATCCTAAAAATATGATAGAGATCTCATCGTATCATTATGATAATAACAACGACAGCCGCAATAACAGTATCTCTTCTCTCAACGACCGAACAACGAAACATGACGTAAAAGTCAAGCAAGGGCTGGCGAAGGGGTATGAATATGGCGCAGATTACGATTTCTGTAACGATGACAAAGTGGTCACACATACGCAAACTATTCCCAATTCCAGTATTCATCATAATTCTTCTAAACATAATCATGTCCATGATTATCATATAGGTATGCACTCAGGGCATGAGGATGAGGATGAGGATGAGGACGAAGAAGAATTGGAAGAAAATAATTCAAGAACAAATTTACTTCCTTACACAAAAACGCATAGAAAATTAGAGAATAGGCATGTTCAGTTCATTGCTATCTCTGGTGTTATTGGTACTGCATTGTTTGTTGCAATCGGTAAACCTTTATATCGGGGTGGTCCAGCATTTTTATTAATTGCATTCGCACTTTGGTGTGTCCCAATCCTTTGTATTACCGTTTCTACCGCTGAGATGGTCTGTTTTTTACCAGTAAGTTCTCCATTTTTAAGATTGGCAAAGAAATGTACAGATGAATCTTTAGCAATGATGGCAAGTTGGAATTTTTGGTTTTTAGAATGTGTTCAGATACCGTTTGAAATTGTTTCAGTTAATACAATTATTCACTACTGGAGAGATGATTATTCACCTGCTATTCCCTTAATAGTCCAAGCTGTTTTATACTTACTCATATCTGTTTGTGCTGTGAGATACTACGGTGAATTGGAGTTTTGGCTTGCATCCTTTAAGATTATCCTTGCCATCGGCCTGTTTTTTTTTACCTTTATCACTATGGTTGGTGGTAACCCAAAACATGACGTATATGGGTTTCGTAACTTTGGTGAAAACCCATTCAAGAAGTACTATCCAAATGGCAACAAAGATGGCTCAATATCATCCTCTGCTGGTTACTTTCAAGGTTTCCTGGCCTGTCTTATTCAAGCCTCGTTTACAATTGCAGGTGGTGAGTATATTTCTATGTTAGCTGGAGAAGTTAAACTACCGAGAAAAGTACTACCGAAAGCATTCAAGCAAGTCTTTTGGAGATTAACCGTTTTATTTATAGGTTGTTGTCTATGTGTTGGCATTGTATGTTCCCCAAATGACCCAGATTTAACTGCAGCAATTAATGAAGCAAGGCCTGGCGCTGGATCTTCTCCATATGTCATTGCAATGAATAATCTCGGAGTTAGAATTTTACCTGATGTTGTAAACGTTGCATTAATCACAGCTGCGTTCTCTGCTGGTAATGCATACACATACTGTTCCTCTAGAACGCTTTATGGTATGGCTTTAGATGGTTATGCACCAAAGATTTTTACCCGTTGTAATAAGCAGGGTGTTCCAATATATTCCGTGGGTATATCTTTAGTTTGGGCAATGATTAGTTTATTACAGCTAAACTCCAACAGTGCTGTCGTTTTAAATTGGCTAATAAATATTATTACTACTTCCCAATTAATTAACTTTGCCTGTCTGTGTGTTATTTACCTTTTCTTTAGAAGAGCTTATCACGTTCAAAGAGATACCCTTCCTGGGTTACCATTTAGATCATGGTGGCAGCCATGGACTGCAATTTTTGGTCTGGTATCTGCTATTACTATGGCTTTAGTACAAGGTTATACTGTATTCTTTCCCTCGCTGTGGAATGTCCAAGATTTCTTATTCTGTTATTTAATGATCTTTATTGATTTAGGGATATATTTAGCTTACAAATTCTTATGGATGAAGGGCAAAGATCCAATAAAGGACCCATACCAAGTCGATTTCATCACAGATTTAAGAGAGATCGAGGAACACGAGTTGGATCTCTCATTTGAAAAGTTCAAGTATTATAATGATGATGCTTAGCTTCCTCGTACTGTGATATTATCTTCATCTATGCACCTTCTTTTCACTTCGTAATATGTATTTTATGTATCATACCTGTAGATTTTAATTTAATTTATAGATACTATTTGATTTACTGATTCCACGGTGCCTTCTTTACAATGTGAGCTCCTTTTCCCACCATTCCTTAACCTCCTTACCTAAGCTCTCAAATAGTGTACCGTCATTGCTTTTCACTTCATTAACTGTAGCTTTGTCGAACCAATTCTTCAAAATTATAAGTGTATAATTTTTATCATCTTTTAGGTAACATAATAACCCATTATTTAATGTCAAAAGCCTTTCTTCAATGATATCTGTCCTCTTTTGCGAGTTTCTTAATGATTCCAAAAAACATATTATCTCCTTTTGTAATATCCAAAGCTTATCGGTGGGCATCAAATTCAAAAAGTTATCGAAGTTATTTTGCCTTTTTCTGCCTTTCTTCACATCTAGAGCTGAATTATTTGTGGCAGTATTACTACCGAATAAACTACCCATAATATCAACACCCCAAAACGTTTGTACAGGTTTGGTACCGTGTTCCTCAGCATCGTCCAAATCTTCAGCATTTAAAGCATCACGATTAAATAGGAATTGATCAACACCGTCAATGACTAATTTTAATGGAGATTTATTGATGATATTATTTTTATCTAGTAATCCATAGCAAGCAGGAATAGATGATCTAATCCGGCTTTTACTTGAATTATTTGTGCTTTTATCAATGATTGTGTATGCAAAGTTTTCTAGTTTTGTGTCAGCAGAATGGATATATTCTTCATACAATTTTTCCATACTCCTTGACAATATAAAACTCAAGTCTTTCAAATAGTCATGATCCCAAATCTTTCCAAACTTATTATCAAAGATCATAACCACAAGAATATCTTCATAATACCAAAATAACACATTATATATATCATGCTTTGGTCCAAATCTCAAACTTAATTTTCTGACTTTGTAGTTCGTAGGTAATATATCCAAGGATAACGGTGAAATAAGAAACCCATATCTTTTTCTTTTTAACCTGCTGTTCCTATCGGAATCATCTATGTTTGATCCTAAGAATGACCACGTCGGAATATAGTCTTTCATAAAAGATATACTACTTGAAACACCAGTAGTGACACCAACCTCTTGCATGGTGTCATATGCGAAGTTTACCGGAAGTGAAAGGTTATGCAGAAACTTGTTACCTATTGATTGTCCAGTAGTATCTTCATTATTATTATTATTATTATTATTATTGTTATTATTATCATTAGTATTATTAACCCTATTATCGACATGTTCGTTATTGATATGTCTTGGGGTTGCACCTTGCGCACCACTATTACTTTCTTCATTCTTGAAATTTTCTGTAATTGGAACTTCTTTATAATGGGTATTCCCAGCTAATACATGGCTAGATAATGTTTCGTATGCCGAGTGTAAATGATATATCCAATTAGAAATATCAGGCAAACTTTCTAGGTTTGTTGAAAAGTTGTGGACTAGACCATATGTTTTACTTCCTAAGACACCTTTGCTTTTCCCATTTGATGCAATTTTCTTCATTTTACTACCAGGTGGTAAATGATATACTAATATATCCTTCACTCCTAAGTAACTTTCTTCCCGAAGTAGAATGTTTTTATTAATGATAGATTCCCATGATTCTTCAGAGTTTTCCTCCGCTTTGGTCTTGTCATTGAAAACATCAAATGCTAATTCAGAAACTTTAAACGACTCTGGCCACAGTACGTCGATACCTCGCCGTATTACAGCTTCTGGTTTTAGGTAGATATCAGTCCAAAAGGGTACAAACTGCTCATTTAACAAATCAGTAAGTTTTCTAACATCAGCGAATTTATGAAACTCACCAAATTCCAGCAGAAAAAACTTATAGCAAAACCAAAGATAGCTTAGATAAAATTGATGGGGAATTATTTCAACATCCTCATCACTATTATAATCTCCATTATCCGCATAGTCATCAATTCCAATACAAATGAAATATCTCGACTCCACATGAATAACTAAAACGGCCTCATCTTCCAATTCAATGACTCGCTCCGTTTCTACCTCTTGATCACCCAATGATTCCGTCAGTGACCATATACCCTGGATAATACCAATGCGGTTCAATTTCTCATTCAATGGGCATCCCACCTCGCTTCCGAATTCATGATACAATAACAACGACTTATAAGAATCGGTCTCATTCTCACTCTGCTGAGGATCAATAACAATTAAATACTTCAGCATCATCTACCCTCTTCATAAGTCTGACTGAAGCACCACTCACCACTGTACGGTTTGTTTATATATGTGTATATTTAAAGGTTCTTTAACTTCGTTTCAAATGACTGAAATTTCTGATATCTACACTTTACACAGTGTTTTTTTTTCATTTTCTTTTAGTTGTTGGGCGAGCATAAAGCAACTTATGTGTATAAGAGAGACTATGAATGGTGAACAGAGCATCATAGTAGCAAGACAATAGCAGAATAATTAGAGGATTACTATTTGAGCGATGGTTTTAGCTGATTTAGGTAAGCGTATTAATAGCGCTGTGAATGGCGCATTGTCTAATACGCAAGATGATTTTGCTACTGCGGTCGATGCTATGCTGAAAGGGATTGTAACAGCATTGTTGGAATCTGATGTCAATATTGGACTTGTTTCTAAGTTAAGGAGTAACATTAAGAGTAAGCTAATGATGGAGGGGAAAGGTAAATCTATAACTAATGTTCAAACAAAAAAACTGATTCAAAAAACTGTATTCGATGAACTTTGTAATCTGGTCGATTGTAACGAGAAAGAACCTTTTACACCAAAGAAAAAGAAGACAAATGTTATTATGTTTGTTGGGCTGCAAGGTTCTGGTAAAACCACATCATGTACCAAACTTGCCGTATATTATTCTAAAAGAGGTTTCAAAGTTGGGTTGGTTTGTGCCGATACTTTCCGTGCTGGTGCCTTTGATCAATTGAAACAAAATGCTATAAAGGCAAGAATACCATTTTATGGTTCATATACAGAGACAGATCCAGTGAAAGTTGCTGCTGAAGGTATTGCTAAGTTTAAGAAGGAAAAATTTGAAGTTATCATTGTCGATACTTCTGGTAGACATCGTCAAGAAGAAGAATTATTCCAAGAAATGATTGAAATTTCCCATGTAGTGAAGCCTAATCAAACAATTATGGTTCTTGATGCATCAATTGGGCAAGCTGCAGAACAACAATCCAAAGCTTTCAAAGATTCATCCAATTTTGGTGCTATTATATTAACCAAGATGGATGGTCACGCTAAGGGTGGTGGTGCTATCTCTGCAGTTGCTGCAACTAATACTCCAATTATTTTTATTGGTACAGGTGAACATATTCATGATTTTGAGAAATTTTCACCAAAATCTTTTGTCTCTAAATTATTAGGAATAGGTGATATTGAAAGTTTATTTGAGACATTACAAACCGTTTCAAACAAAGAAGATGCCAAGGCCACAATGGAGAACATCCAACAAGGTAAATTTACACTTTTAGATTTCAAGAAGCAAATGCAAACAATCATGAAGATGGGTCCTTTATCTAATATTGCTCAGATGATACCGGGTATGGGTAACATGATGAATCAGGTTAGCGAAGAAGAAACGTCGAAGAATATGAAGAAGATGGTATATGTGTTGGATTCGATGACACAGGAAGAATTAGAATCTGATGGCCGTATGTTTATCGATCAGCCTAGTAGAATGGTAAGAGTTGCCAGGGGGTCTGGTACTTCCGTGTTTGATGTTGAAATGATTTTAATGCAACAACAGATGATGGCTAAAATGGCCCAAGGTGCTATGGCAGCAAAACAAGGTGGAGGTATACCAGGAATGGGAGGTATGCCAGGAATGGGAGGTATGCCAGGCATGGGAGGTATGCCAGGAATGGGAGGTATGCCAGGCATGGGAGGTATGCCAGGCATGCCAAATGTTTCACCACAAATGATGCAACAAGCACAACAAAAATTAAGGCAAAATCCAAATATGATGAAGAATATGATGAATATGTTCGGTGGTGCAGGAGGTATGCCTGGTATGGGTGCGGGAGGTATGCCTGATATGAATGAAATGATGAAGATGATGCAAGATCCACAAATGCAACAAATGGCCAAACAATTTGGTATGGGGATGTAGAAACAAGAATATACTTTGTATAATAGTTTATATATGTAAAAAAAAAAAGAAAAATAATATGCATAAAACAAACAAAATAACTAAGTTAGTTAATGATATTTAAAACTTATGAAAATTTTTGTTTTTAATAAAAAAAAAAAATTAAATATTTAAATCAAGTTAATATAATATTGTGCTTTTATTATTTTTGAAATGAACCAAATTTGACACAGAAATAATATAATGAAATCATCGCATAAGCTGCGAAACATTTTTACAATTGTCTTTAAAGTGTATCACCTTTTTTATATTTTTTATTTTTTTATTTTTTTTTCTTTTAGTTTGAAGATATATCAAATATATCCATGCATTTTTAATTATGAAGAAAGAAGCTATTTCCCTGCTTTTTTATCTTTAGAGCCTCTCTCCTTCTCTATTCTAGGCAGATTATCCATAGACACAGTTCCGTTAGCAATTAACTGTGGATCTACAGCGACATCTCTATGTTCATATAATATTTTATAACCAGATTTTATTGTACCTTCTGTAACCTGTAAAATTTGAGCAACCCTTGCAGCAGAAACAGGAATCTTAAACAATAAGATATTTAAATAAATAGAAACAACGGCAATGGTAATTGGAGATTTACCAGCAATTTCTTCAATCTCTTTACATTTCTTTGCAGTATATTCCGCAGCGGTAGTAACTTGCATTGGTAAACCTAAATGAGAACAGAATCTTGGAATATAAGTTAAGTTTTGTGCACCAGACATATTATCTGTATTAATCTTGATAAACCCATCTGAACTTTTTTCTCTCAATATACCTTTCATGATACTCAAAGTTTTACCAAATTCTTTTGTCTTAACATGAATAATAGATTGGATTTCTTTAAAAGTTCTTGCCACTTCAGCACGTCTACAACCAATCAATATGGAGGCAGCCATTATACTTTCTGTCGACTTACCTTTCAAAGATTTTTCGTCATGACATAACTTGTAAGCTTCTTTAGCACAATCCTTAACGATTTTCGGTAGCTCTGCAGCGTCACATAACATGGTTATCTTAGCAAATGCAGCTTGAACTTCATTATCCTTCTTGTCAACCACATTTTTACCTTGAGCTCTATTTAACTCTTTAGTGAACCTCATATCTGTACCTTCACCTTGACCAATTCTGGTAGACAAATTATTACCATCCAATAAAGGATTCGAAGCTTCACCAACACGGGAAGGATCATCACCATTTTGGTCATCGTTAGAGAAAGTACGCCATTCAGATCTTGTGTCCACTAACCTGTCTGATAGCACCAAACCACATAGCGCACATACAACATCACCTTCACTAAATCTTTCGACAATCTTGGGTGGATATACTTTACATTCTGGACATGTAAGCACTATGTTTAAATTTGGACCTCTTTTACCATTTTTTGAAGCTAAACCAGGAGCTTGTTGGACTTGTGACATTACTGTAGTAGCTGGTTTTGTAGAAATTTGTGATGAATATAAGTTAAAAGATTGTTATGTGCCACTTATATATGCTTTCCAAAAAGATGAGCTGGTGGTGTAAAGATCCAATAGGTAAAGAACACAGACGATGGATGGTACTCTTTTAAGGTTTATTTATAAGCCTAAAATATGATCCGAGGGTAGTTCCTTCTTCTTTAATAATAAACACTCATCATCCCTTGCCATTAGTAAGGAAAACTCATTTGTAATTTCTTCACAAATGTTCCATTTTCCATCACCACATAGCGGGCGTTTCCCAGCCGGTGAATTAATCCAAGAATTTACTTTCAATATGAAAATAATAAGCTATCGTGTCAAAACTGAAGATATTGTCGATGGCGAAGATTGATAACGTATACGTCTGTATATATATATATACATATATAAATAGCATAATTGCTAATGAGTCAGGTACCTCAACCAGAATGGAAGTCTTCTGTGGCCACACCAACGAGTTCACCAACTAAGCTTGCTCCGCATCATAGTATATTTATGACGAGTCTACAAAAGAAATCACCTTTACGTCCCCAAGACTCTCCTAACTATCAGCCTCAACAGCAAACTCATGTGGATCAACAATCGTTTAACTCTTCCTCGACGAAAGTTATCAGGTCATTGCATGAACAGGTAGATACTTTAACTAATACAAATTTGCAACTTACGCTACAATCCCATGGTCTACTGAATAAACTAGAAGATGCGCAGGATAAAGAGGGCAAACTTACTGAAACACTATCCTCATTAAAAAGTGAAAACGACAATTTGAATAACCTATTAGGCACAGAAACAAAGAAATTGAAAGAATTGGATGGGAATTTATCTGAATTGAAGATAAAACTAAGCTCGCTAACTACTGATAACACATATCTTAAACAACAGTATGATTCAATCTCTAAAGATGAGGACCGTTTCTCTAAGGAATTAATGATGGTGAATTGTCAGTATGAAAGCTTATTAGATTCTCAAGCTGCATTTCGAGATCATTATGCAATGGAGATTATGAAATTAAGAAATGAGTTAGAGAATCTGAAATTAGAGAATAATTCAAATGCAAATAGCTATATTAATGATAATGACAACTTGATAGAAAAGTTAACTGAATTTGAAAAAGATGTAAAAACTTACAGGGAAAAATCGGATAATAATTCTGACTATGTCATAAATAAATTTAAGGATAATATATTGAAGAATTTACCAACACAGTTGTCTCTCGAAGCATGGGTTTCATTGTATAACGAATCCAAAATGAGATTGTTTGATTTTGCTGATAAGATGGAATACACTAATGTTGAACAAGATTTGAGCGATCTAACCAAAAGAACTAAGCTCAATTCGACACTATCATCACCCTTACTTCCGAATGATTTGTCTGGATCTATAAAAGTGCCTAAGTTAAGAAATAATGGTTTATCGGCGGCTTCGTCTCCGGCCATGAATTCTAGCACTATGAAGAGGACAAGCTTTTATGGTATTAATTCACCAACAATTAACATGACCATAAATAACATAAATAACAATAACAGTTTCAACAACGACGCATCAGCTGATGTAATAGGAGCCAATAGTGGATTGCCGGGTGTTAAGAGAACTGGTTCGTTAAGGAAATCAAGTCTTAATGTAATGAAAGAACCATTATCATCAAATATAGGAAGTATAAGCCGTAATGTGTCATCCACACACCGTAAAAAACGAAACAGTGTAGCATTACACTAAACATACATAGAAAATAACAGTCATAAGCGTTGTTTTTATAGTCATTATATATACATCGATACACGAACATTAAATATCCACATACATCTTAATTCACCGGTAAAATAAGAAAAAAAAAATATTGATATTTTAAGGTATTTAATGTCAGAATACCTAGACGTATAAAGAGCATCGGTAATTTATAAAACTATGCAATGTCAGATATGTAATAATGACTCTACAAAATTTTACTGTTCAAATTGTATTAATACTTCACCTGAATTAATTATGCGATTAAGACTGAAGCTTGTCTCCCTAAGGTATACAAACCACATTATGCAAAATAGAATAGACAATATACTCACTGATGTCATGGATATTGACAAACAAACGGTAAATACAGAAAAAGATAGGGCAATTGAAGAACTATTTAGGTTTAGGATGTTGAAAGTGAACTCTTTAAAGAAGAGAAGACGCAATGAGCGAATTAAGTTTCGACTAGATTTTTTAAGCCAAGTGATCGATAGCAAGAGGAAACAAGTAGAACACTTAAAATCACTACTAGATAAAACAACTTTAGAAAGGAATCATAGCACTAGTAGTTCAGTCAATGAGCAGGTTTTAAGAAATGAATGGGAATTCAAGGTAAAACAGGTAAATAGCATTCTCCGTAAAATACAAGATCATAAATTGGAGACCTTGGAGAAATGGTTCATGATAAGCAAGAGAGACTCGTTTGAGTTACCATACATGATTTCGTTTCAGCCTGTCATATCTCTGAAAAATTTGATCAGGATGCCATATCGAATGATAGTCGGTTCCGTTCATAAGGTATTTCAGTATTTGCAATTTGTGGCAATGATTATGGGTACAGACTTACCTTACAGGATGTACAGTGCCAATGATAATGAAAGAGAGATGGTACTATACAGCCAAGAGTTTGTCATGGAAAATGCCATTGATTGGATTACAAAGATTGTAATGGACCTACTGGGGATATGTCGTACCCTGCAATTACTGCCAGGTGATGGTTACGACATTAACATAACACAACTGTTGGAACAATACGATATAGACGGATTATTCTACCACATGGTTAAAAGACTTAAGATAACAGTCGAACCGGCGACACCATCGGATTTTAAAGCACTGTCGTTTGATAATGTCAATAAAATTGTCACAGAAATGCTATTCTCATCCAAATTGAGTGCTTCTGCCGCATCCCAACAACAACAACAACATCAACAACAGCAGCAGCACCAGGATACAGGGTCATCAATGAATCCCGATGACCGATGGTATGTTGTTAAATGAAGGACTACCTTTATCCTTCACGTGAGCGACCGGGTAGCGGACCGAAAAAGTTGGCTGTAAGAAAAATTTTGTTTTGTTGCTGCAGCTGCGCTGTTGCTTCTGCTGCAACTGACTTAATCAAGGCTGTTTGTCTTTGAAGGTCTCAATTTATGATATTATATATATTGACGATAACGGTTTTTTGTAGTGTAAGTACGTAATTGTGTTAACATTACAATCAATCAATTAGCATTACCCATAGTTATTTTTTATATTACTAGCAAAAATATAGATAGACTATTTTCAAAATTCATCTCATAGAAACGAAAGGGATAGTAATTTTAAGGTTATAAACCGGAGCTATTTGATATTAAACAAGACATAACAAAAAAAGATGGCTATTTCAGATCAAGAATTATTTGAACTTAATAAGAAAGCTGTTCAAGAGGGTTTCAAAATTAAACCAAGACTAAATTACAACACAGTTAGTGGTGTTAATGGTCCATTAGTCATTCTTGAAAAAGTTAAATTTCCACGTTTTGATGAAATTGTTAACTTAACATTACCAGATGGTACTATTAGACAAGGTAAAGTTCTAGAAGTTAGAGGTGACAGAGCTATTGTTCAAGTCTTTGAAGGTACCTCTGGTATCGATGTTAAGAAGACAACTGTTGAATTTACTGGTCAAAGTTTAAAGATTCCAGTTTCTGAAGATACTCTTGGTAGAATCTTTGATGGTTCTGGTAGACCAATCGATAAAGGTCCAAATGTCTTTGCTGAAGATTATTTAGATATTAATGGTTCTCCAATTAATCCATATGCTAGAATTTATCCTGAAGAAATGATATCTACTGGTGTTTCTGCTATTGATACTATGAATTCTATTGCTCGTGGTCAAAAGATTCCAATTTTCTCTGCATCTGGTTTACCACATAACGAAATTGCTGCTCAAATTTGTAGACAAGCTGGTTTAGTTAGACCAACTAAAGATGTTCATGATGGTCATGAAGAAAATTTCTCTATTGTTTTTGCTGCTATGGGTGTTAATTTAGAGACTGCTAGATTCTTCAAACAAGATTTCGAAGAAAACGGTTCCTTAGAAAGAACATCTTTATTCTTAAATTTAGCTAATGATCCAACCATTGAAAGAATTATTACCCCAAGATTAGCTTTAACCACCGCCGAATATTTAGCTTATCAAACCGAACGTCATGTTTTAACCATTTTAACCGATATGTCCTCTTACGCAGATGCTTTAAGAGAAGTCTCTGCCGCTAGAGAAGAAGTTCCAGGTAGAAGAGGTTACCCAGGTTACATGTACACAGATTTATCTACAATTTACGAAAGAGCTGGTAGAGTCGAAGGTCGTAATGGTTCTATTACTCAAATTCCAATTTTAACAATGCCTAATGATGATATCACACATCCAATTCCTGATTTAACTGGTTATATTACGGAAGGTCAAATTTCTATCGATCGTCAATTACATAACAAGGGTATTTATCCACCTATTAACGTTTTACCATCATTAAGTAGATTAATGAAGTCTGCTATTGGTGAAGGTATGACCAGAAAGGATCATGGTGATGTTTCCAATCAATTATATGCTAAATATGCTATTGGTAGAGATGCCGCAGCTATGAAAGCTGTTGTTGGTGAAGAAGCTTTATCCATTGAAGATAAGTTATCATTAGAATTTTTAGAAAAATTCGAGAAGACATTTATTTCTCAAGGTGCTTACGAAAACAGAACCGTCTTTGAAAGTTTGGATCAAGCATGGAGTTTATTAAGAATCTATCCAAAGGAAATGTTAAACAGAATTTCACCAAAGATTCTAGACGAATTCTACGACAGAGCAAGAGACGAAGACGAAGAAGATGAAGATGCCGACGTCACCCCAGATAATAAGAAAAAGACAACAACAACAGAAGAACCATCTTTAATCTAAGTTTTTCAGTTTAATTAAGTTCTATAACCAAGCAATATATAAGATACACAATATTAACTATAAAAATATAAAATATAAAATATAAAATATAAAACATAAAATATATATAACGATTTATTACTCTACGTCATATAAAGGGGTTTTTCTTGTTTGCTCGTGTAACGCGAGTCGCAGAGGAAGAAGCGAAGGGGCAAAGGAAAGGAAAGGAGAGAAACAGAAACAGTTGATTACAATCGTAACGTTATATATATTTATATATATATATCATGTATGTATCATGTCTATATTCGTAAAATTTATTCAATCTTGAACGTTTAAAGGGGTTGTCCTGCTTTCTGTTAGACTAATTTCTCGATACAACTATAAAAAAGCAATTGCAATTAATTTAAACTTCGAATTTTAAGAAATACTCATTCTTTGCTCTGCTCGACAAATATAATTTTAATTAATAATAATAATGACTAACGACATTCCCATTGTTCCAGAAATTGAAGGTAATATTATAGTTGTCTCTAATAGACTTCCTGTTACCATTACAAAGAATGATGAAACCGGTGAATACGAATATTCTATGTCCTCAGGGGGTTTGGTCACTGCATTACAAGGTTTGAAGAAAACCTCGACATTTCAATGGTACGGGTGGCCTGGTCTTGAAATTCCAGAAGATGAAAAGGATAAAGTCAGAAAGGATTTGAAGGAAAAATTTAATGCTGTTCCTGTGTTTTTAAGTGACGAAATTGCTGACTTACATTATAACGGTTTTAGTAATTCGATCTTATGGCCATTATTTCATTACCATCCAGGTGAAATCAATTTCGATGAAAATGCTTGGTTAGCTTACAATGAAGCTAACTTGACATTTGCTAATGAAATTATTAAAAACGTCAAGGATAATGACTTAGTTTGGGTTCATGATTATCATTTGATGTTATTACCTGAAATGTTAAGAAAAAAGCTTAATGAAAAACGTTTACAAAATATTAAATTAGGCTGGTTCTTACATACTCCATTCCCTTCGAGTGAAATCTATAGAATATTACCTGTAAGACAAGAAATCCTAAATGGTGTACTAAGTTGTGACCTATTAGGGTTTCATACATATGATTATGCCAGACATTTCCTGTCTTCTGTACAAAGAGTTCTGAATATCAATACATTACCTAATGGTGTTGAATATCATGGTCATTTTGTTAACGTTGGGGCTTTCCCTATCGGTATCGATGTCGATACCTTCACCGATGGTTTAAAGAAAGAAAAAGTTCAAAGAAGAATTAAAGAATTAAAGGAAACTTTCAAAGGTTGCAAAATTATTGTTGGTGTTGATAGATTAGATTACATCAAAGGTGTACCACAAAAATTGCATGCAATGGAAGTGTTCTTGAACGAACATCCAGAATGGATTGGTAAAGTTGTTCTCGTTCAAGTTGCTGTACCAAGTCGTGGTGATGTCGAAGAATATCAATATTTGAGATCCGTTGTTAATGAATTGGTTGGTAGAATTAATGGTCAATTTGGTACCATTGAATTTGTACCAATCCATTTCATGCACAAAAGTGTGCCTTTCGAAGAATTAATTTCTCTTTACGCCGTAAGTGATGTATGTTTAGTTTCCTCAACTAGAGATGGTATGAATTTAGTCTCTTATGAATATATTGCTTGCCAAGAAGAGAAAAAGGGTTCATTAATCTTAAGTGAATTCACAGGTGCAGCTCAATCATTAAATGGTGCAATTATAGTCAACCCATGGAACACTGATGAATTGTCTGATTCGATTAATGAAGCTTTAACACTTTTACCTGAAAAGAAAGACGCTAATTGGGAAAAACTTTACAAGTATATTTCAAAATATACATCTGCATTCTGGGGTGAAAATTTTGTTCATGAATTAAATAATACTAGTAACGCAAATAACGCAAATAACAATATGACATCTATTTCTTCAGTCAGTGACTGAAGTATTCGTGTGTTATATTAATATCTGTCTTTTTCTCCTATTAAATATATACACTATATATAACTTTTACTTATTTTTTTTTATTCTGCTTTGATCTATCCTAAACACTAACCTAGATAAACTAAACCAATAGTCTAATACATTATTTTCGTTTAATCGTTAATTCTTGTTTCTACGTCTTATTATTTCAAAAGCTGCCTCGCTTCCTCGTTTTCCGGAATATGAAAATCCTCAACATTAAAACAAAAACGAAAAAAAAACTGGAACTAAAAAGAGAATGAATTTTGAAGTCTATCATTGACGCCATACACTGATATCGTTTTAACTAACCATAACAATAAAATATTGTACTAACTAAACCCAATTGACCGAATTCATACAATTTGAACTGAAGATTGATCGAAAACACGCGAAAAAGTTGACTTACATAATCTGAAAAATTTCCAAACTTATCATACCTCCATTATCTTCAACAGATTCGATTACACATCTTCATTAACAGAAAGAAAAAAAGCATAGACAAACTTTGAAAAAAAAATAGCATTTCTTACCTGATTTATTCAAACTTCAAGAAACAATAATATATATATATAGCATAATAAAAAAAAATGGGACAACTATTATCACACCCACTTACCGAAAAGACAATAGAATATAATGACTACAAAGACCATGTCCCTACTACTCAAATATCAAAACTATCTCCTAGATTTTTTAATTGTATTGGTTCAATGCAAGGCTACAGACTAACACAAGAAGATGCACATATGATAATCAACGAAGATGACGCTCTTCAGATTCCTTTCTATAACCCATTTAAGGACAAAGTTGAACTATATATTATATGCCTATTTGCCGTCTTTGATGGTCATGGAGGTGATGATTGTTCGACGTTTTTAGCAGGGGGAAAGTCAAATCGTGGATATAATCCACGTAGTGGACTAGCTAAATGGGTATCATATGCGTTTGAGAATCATAGATATGGTGCATTAGGGAAACATGTAATTGGTGATGAAAACATATATATTCGCAATAAGGTGAAGGATGATGACGCAAAGATTAAAAGAGTATTTGCTACGCTGGAGGGGTTAATTTCACAAATTTTGAAAGATGCATATTTTTTAATGGATGATGAATTATATAAACACTTTTCAAACAGTACATGTGGTTCGACTGCTGTTATGTCAGTTATTATTAATGGGGAAATGCTATATGTCGCCAATTGTGGCGATTCTAGATGCATATTATCCTCCAAGAATAACGGAATCAAAACGATGTCATATGATCACAAACCGCAACATATCGGTGAACTTTTACGGATAAATGACAATGGTGGAACTGTTTCATTAGGTAGAGTTGGTGGTGTATTGGCATTAAGCAGAGCATTTAGTGATTTTCAATTTAAAAGAGGTGTACAACATAATCGCATGCACAGCCATAATCATAATCATTCACATGGCCATGACCGCAATTTAACAAAAATCAACAGTAATTATTTGGCCAATTTAACCATTGCACCACAAGAGGCTCAAGTTACTGTAGAACCTGACATTTTAATGCATAAAATAGATTATAAAAAAGATGAGTTTTTAGTATTAGCCTGTGATGGTATATGGGATGTCTACAGCAATAAACAACTGATACGTTTCATTAAGTATCATTTGACACAAGGGTTGAAATTAGATGGTATATTACCTAAACTTTTAGATCATGGTATAGCTCAGGCCAATAGCAGTACAGGTGTTGGTTTTGATAATATGACAGGAATAATAGTAGTTTTGAACAAACCTGGGGAATCGCTGACTGACTGGTATACAAAGATAAAAATTCGATTAGAGAGAGAGAAGGGACTTATTTAGATTAGCAAGTAACGTACATAGAACATACACTTGATAACATCGTCTCCATTAGCTATTATTAGTACTGCACTGCTTAATTGATTAATTAAGAAATAAAGGTTACCAATACCAACACATGAATAGACTTTTCACCTATATACTGACCTTAAATTTATATTAAATATTTTGCATACAATAGTTTGATTATTAAATCGTTTTATATATACAAATATTGCATTGCTATGCCGTTTCTAGTGGGCGCGAAAGATAAAATACTTATATTTTTATCAGTAAACAAAAGAATAATAAAATTCACAAGAAATGTTAAACTTTTGTATACACAACATTGCCTAGAAGGAAAGTTTTGGCTGACTGAAATATATAAAACAAATATGTCTGATCTGCATGATACTCAAGACATGAATACAACAACGAATAACCTTACCGGAATTACAATTGAGCAAAATCAAGATATAGAAGATACAACTACTGTAGTCCATTTTGAAACTCCAACAACTGTTAATCATGAGGTATCGACCACTATTGATGATGACGAAGTACCTATTTCTGATTATAATGAAGTAACCACGACAATTAACAACGAAGTTAACCTTACGACTAATGAGACGGCCAATGCTACTATTGACGATGAAGTGACAACGACGACGACCCAACCAACTGAAGAAAATCCACTGGCCACTTTTACTGAACCAATGAAAGAAGTTATTGATAAAACTACAGCTGACTCGACAGGAACCATGGCAAAGGAGTACACATTAGATATTCCAAGGATACCCAGTCTTGAATTACCATTACACGTTTCGGAGAACTCGAAAAGTATTCAGCAGGCAATTACTATGTGTGGTGGATTAGCCAAAATTAAAGAAGCTTTTGAAGAAGAAAAACCAATTGATCAACAAAGGGGACTAGAACTATACCTTAACGAACCTGAAAGTGTGGAACATGAAGATGGTCATAATGATGGTAATATTCATAAAAAAACCTTCTTTAATGAGCATCCAATAACAGGTAAAAAGGTCCCTTTTAGAGATGACTCAATCATTTTGAAGATAACGATGCCTAAGGGAACAATGAAGAAAAATGATAATAATATACAAAAGTCACTCTCAACGCTGCTTGTCAAAGACTATAAAGTAACACCAGTCGCAATCGTAAATAATACGATTAAATTTAGGGAAATGTCTGATTTCCAAATTAGACTAGACAACGTACCTTCAGCTAGGGAATATCAATCAAGTTTTGGTACTTTAGAATGGAAAGATTTCAAAAAATTTGTTGACTCAGTACCAGAGAATGATCAAAGACCACAGGATAATATAAATAATTTGATTATTGATAGAAGCTTACAGTCTCCAAATTCTGATTTCCAGTTACCACCACCGCCAAAATTTTCAATGGTAGGTTTTCCGCATGTTTACAAGTACAAGAAGAATCCTTTAGCTACCAAGAAATCAGATGGTGCCTCAGAGGTAAAGGGTTCTTACATAAAAAACTATCAATTATTTGTCCATGATTTAAATGCTTCAACGAAAGTGCCTACAGAACCACATAAAGCACTACAAAAGGATTACAAGGTGGCACAAGAGACAAAAGTCTATCCAGGCACCAAGCCAAACTCTAATTTTTATCAATATTTGGAAGAGTGTATCGGGCTCTTGAATAAATTATTTGAGAAGAGACCTATTTGGATTAAAAGACATATGGATGGTATTATACCGAAGAGAATCCATCATACGTTGAAAGTTGCTTTAGCTCTAATCTCGTATAGGTTTACCATGGGCCCATGGAGAAATACTTATATTAAATTTGGCAGTGATCCAAGAACCTCTAACGAATTTGCGAAATATCAAACGGAATACTTCAAGATTGAAAGAAAGCTATTGTTATCACCAATTGTAAAGAACAACATTCCGAAATTACATGGTTTAGTATTTGAATCTAATCAACCTAATGATATAGATACAAGGTTTAGATTTGACGGTGTCCAGATTCCTTGGTACTTAATGTTACAGATTGATCTTCTAATTTATGAGCCAAATGTTGCCGAAGTATTTAACAAGGTGGAATATTTAGATACTCCAAATGACGTTACTGGTTGGTTTAAAGAATTGGATTTAGTGAAAATGAGAAGAATTATCAAATATGAACTAGGTTGTTTAGCACAAGGTAATCATTCCTTCAACAAATATAAACTGAAATATTTTAAGACGATGCAGTTTGCAAAGGAGTCCATGATTCATGAAGATAATAACGAAAAAGGTACTTCTCTTGATGCAGAAGGTGATATCGAAATGGATAAAGACAGTTTTGAGAAGAAAACAGCGGAAACAACAAATGACAAGCAAGTTGCTGCTGATGAAGATGATTATGAGGAGGAGGATAATGGTATTATTACTGGTGAGGCTGATGAAGCCGCCTTAGAGGCTGAGGAGTCTGACACAAACGAAAACATTTTAATCGAGGAGACAGAAGATAATGTGGAAAACAAAGATGACGAAGAAGATGAAGATTATGAAATGAATGGGGATGATATTCAATTTGATGTCAAATCTGCTAGTTTTCAAGACATTATTTCAAGAATTGCAGAGGTGAATCCAAAGAATGCAGAGGATCTAGTGAAGGAATTGAATGGATTTGTCAATGAAAGTAATATATAGTAAATAAAAAAAGATACTCTGCCAGTGTACTAGATACCCACATACTGTAATATTAACAAGGTAGTCATAAAATTATAAACTCTTAAATAAAACACTTAATTATTACGATGATCATTATCATATCTTACGATTTTTACGTGAAACATAATTTACTACTTTCATTTGTTAAAGGGAGAAACAAGCTACAAACAGTATTGATAATTGATGAAAACCTAGACAAAAGAGTGTCGTGCAGTGTATAGTTTGTCATAGTGGTAAACCTCAGACGAGAATAATTAAGGTTTTTGCGCATTTGGAGATGAATGGATTAAGGCTCAACACCGTTTTTAAAAGATTAGCGTCAACGGGTTCATATCCCGGTTCAATGAGAACAACGCTTCCTAGAAGACCAGTGAAGAAGATCAGACTAGGTAAAGCAAGACCGGCTATATATCATCAATTTGATGTTGCTGTAGAATTGAGTGACGGTAGTGTCATTATGAGAAAATCACAATTTCCTAAGGCTGAAATCAGGTTAATACAAGATCAAAGGAATAATCCATTATGGAATGCAAGCAGAAGTAATCTGGTAGTGGTCGATGCTAATTCAGCTGGTAGTATTGGCAAGTTCAAACAAAAGTATTCGTCCATATTTTCGTTGGAAGAAGAGGAAGAAGTCATCACTTCAGAATCCATTCTGAATATGAAGGAAACGATAGAGACAACAAAACAATCTAAAGGAGGCAAAACCTCTGAAGCAGTGAAAGCAAAGGGTAAGGAAAGCAACGAGGCAGCAGACGAAGAATCTTTCGGTATGGACGATTACCTGTCACTACTGGACGATGACACACAACAAATCAAATCAGGTAAGGTCGCTTCCAAGAAGAAGGCAAAGAAATAGATTCACAACAGACTTTACGCGTCTATATAAATGAAATGCCCTTATCATGTTGGATCTATGCGATCCCCTTGTAAATAACATAAAAGTGTACATATATATTATTGTTATAAAATCACATTCCCAATTTTAAGTTCAAGATAAAAAAAAATCATAGACTTAATTCTATGAAAGTAACATGCTAAATGGCTATCTACTCGACTAAAGTACCCTCATCTTAACTGTCGAAGATAACAACTGCATCTCTATTAAAAGATTTTTGATTTCTTTCTTTTGCACGTGATAAATAAAAAGAAAATTTTTTTTTTTTCTCGAAAATGAAATCTTTTGGAAAAATTTTGAAAAATTTCACTGTAAGTTTGATGCACCCATCGACTATCATTTCCCTAGATACACACGATAATTCATTGTTTGTTCCTAGTTTGCGCTTGTGCATCATCTCAAAGTCGACGATCCACTAAAGGTCTGTTTACCAAGTATTAAATTTATACTCAGCATTATATATTCTTAAGTTATATAATTTTCATTTTTTTTTTAGCTATTATCATTTCCTGTTCATAATCATACACGTTGTTCTTTTCTAGGTTTATTAAACGGTTTTATTCCCAACAAATTATTAAGAAATCAGTTAAGATTAAAAAAATGAACGTTGAAGAACTTAAAAAAGCAAAAGCTGCCACTGAGTTTAGCAGAGAAAAGCTAGAAAGTATATTAAGAGGTAGATTCTTCTACGCCCCAGCTTTCGATCTATATGGTGGTGTTTCTGGTTTATACGATTATGGTCCACCAGGTTGTGCTTTCCAAGCCAATGTTATCGACACTTGGAGAAAACACTTTATCTTAGAAGAAGATATGTTAGAAGTTGATTGTACTATGTTAACACCATATGAAGTTTTAAAGACTTCTGGCCATGTCGACAAGTTTTCTGATTGGATGTGTAGGGACACCAAATCTGGTGAAATTTTCAGAGCTGATCATTTAGTTGAAGAAGTTTTAGAAGCTCGTTTAAAGGGTGATAAAGAAGCTAGAGGTTTAATCACTGATGCTAACAGCGAAGAAGAAAATGGTGACAAGAAAAAGAGAAAGAAGAAAGTCAAAAATATTAAGGCTGTTAAACTAGAAGATGACGTTGTCAAAGAATATAATACTGTATTAGCTAAGATTGACGGTTTCTCTGGTGAAGAGTTAGGTGAATTGATCGTTAAATATAATATTGGTAACCCAGTTACCAATGCACCATTAGAACCACCAATGGCTTTCAACTTAATGTTTGAAACTGCAATTGGTCCATCTGGTGCTTTAAAGGGTTTCTTAAGACCAGAAACTGCCCAAGGTCAATTCTTAAACTTCAACAAGTTATTGGAATTCAATAACGGTAAGACACCATTTGCCTCTGCAACTATTGGTAAATCATTCAGAAATGAAATTTCTCCAAGAGCTGGTTTATTAAGAGTTCGTGAATTTTTAATGGCTGAAATTGAACATTTTGTCGACCCATTAGATAAATCTCATCCAAAATTCCATGAAGTTAAGGATATTAAATTAACGTTCTTACCTCGTGATGTTCAACAATCCGGCTCTGTTACACCAATTACTGAAACTATTGGTAAAGCCGTTGAAACTAAGATGGTTGATAACGAAACTTTAGGTTATTTCATTGCTAGAATTTATCAGTTCTTGGTTAAGATTGGTGTCGATGAAACCAAATTAAGATTCCGTCAACATATGGCTACTGAAATGGCACATTACGCTGCTGATTGTTGGGATGCTGAATTACAGACATCTTATGGTTGGATTGAATGTGTTGGTTGTGCTGATAGATCTGCATACGATTTAACAGTTCATTCCAAGAGAACAAACACACAATTAGTCGTTAGACAAAAATTAGATGAACCAATTGAAGTTACTCAATTTGAAATTGATTTAACGAAAAAATTATTTGGTCCAAAATTCAGAAAAGATGCTCCAAAGGCTGAAGCTTTCTTATTGAATCTATCTCAAGAAGAATTAGAAAAGAAGGCCGAAGAATTAAAAAACAACGGTAAAGTTATCTTTAACATCGATGGTATTGATGGCGAAGTTGAATTAGATGATAAATTTATCAAGATTGAAAAGAGAACTAAAGTTGAACACGTCAGAGAATTTGTGCCAAATGTTATTGAACCATCTTTTGGTATTGGTCGTATCATTTACGCTGTCTTTGAACATAGTTTCTGGAACAGACCAGAAGATGCTGCCAGAGGTGTTCTTTCCTTCCCACCATTAGTTGCCCCAAGCAAAGTGTTATTAGTTCCATTATCAAACCACAAGGACTTACAACCAATTACTAAAGAAGTCTCTAAGATTTTAAGAAAAGCTCAAATTCCATTCAAAGTTGATGATTCTGGTGTTTCTATCGGTAAGAGATATTCTCGTAATGATGAATTAGGTACACCATTCGGTGTCACCATTGATTTTGATTCCGTTAAAGATGGATCTGTTACTTTGAGAGAAAGAGACTCTACTAAACAAGTTAGAGGTTCTATTGAAGATATTATCAAAGCCATCCGTGAGATCACTTACAATGGTGCTACTTGGGATGAAGGTACCAAAGATTTAGAACCATTTGTTACTCAACAATAATTTATGTAATAGCAAAACCAAAATACGTCGTATGTAAGATATAAAAATTTATATTAAATTAATTTGATTAATGAACTATTCCACTTTATTTTCTTTATTTGTAAAAAGTTACCGAAGTCCATTTAAATTTCCGACAGGGAGAAACAAAAAAAGATAGATGCATAAGTAAGGGAAAGAGGTAGTTTATCGAGTGCTGAATAGACCCATAAGGAAAGACCATGTCATCATATCAGAGTGTAAGAGAAGGTGCTAAACAAGTCGTAAGATTACTAGAAAAGTTTCCTGATGAGAAGTTCCATTATTTAGTTTCATTTAAAAAATCACAATTACTGAGGTTTAAGAGGGTTGCAGGGCTACCTATTGATGGAACCGTTGAAGATTCGATTACAAAACCACCAAAGGTTTCCATGAATGAAATAAAAGATATCGTCAATAGGACGTCTGGTCCATTGGGTTTACAAAAGGATTTGTTAAAAAAAATGCAAGCAGCTATTCCACAAGATCAGTTCACTGAAACTGGTATCAAGGAACAAATTTCAGCATTACAGAATATTATGAATAATAAATACAAATCATACTATGAGGTTGGCGATAAATTGTATAAACCTGCTGGAAACCCTCAATATTATCAAAGAATCATGGATGAAATTGAAGGTAAGAAACAAGAAAGTTTCTTGACAGGTTTGAGAACAGTCTTCTTTGGTAAATAGGCAGAAAAGATATAACATATATACATATATAAAACCATGTAAATAAAAATAAAAAAAAAAGAAATAATTTATTTAGCAAATTCAATTGTTATAGATTTATCATTCCAAAGATACGAATCTCCAAATTTATCTTTTACTATTGATGCATTTTTAATTGAATCATATTCAACAAAGGCCAGATGACGAACTGCCACTAACCTCACTTCAACGAATCCTTTACCATCAAACAATTCACTAACTTGGTTTTGTGTGACATCAGTTGGTAAATCTTGAACCAGTAATATTTTATTAGGAGGATTCTTTGCAATAACTAATACAGGTTCTTTTTTAGCTTTTTTCTTCTTTTTAGTACTATCAATTTTCTTTGCTTCCTTTATAGTTTTATTACTCAATTTAGCTTTAACTAATTCCACAATTCTATTAATCTCTTCCTGATCCATACCCTTCTTTCTCAATTTGTTTCTAACCCGCCTTAGACGTCTTTTAATAGTTAGTTCATTTGCCTTCAGTTTCTTCGCACGTCTCTTATCCAATACACTCTGAGCTAATTTTGGTCTTTGCAATTGTAAAGCCAGTATAGAATCCCTATGAGCATACTGAATATGAATTTCCCTACCTTTGAATTTAAAATCTTGGTATTTATTCATGAACTCAGTAGCAGCCGTTGTGTCCTTGAATGTTAGATGACATTGGTTCAATAGTTTATGAGATCGTGATATTTGCAGAATTTCATTAGTCGTTGCTGCTATTAGTTGATTTGTAAAGTTTTTAGTGCTGTGTGGTCTATTCGGGAGGTTTGTTAAGTATAAAGTAGATACTTGATTTGACATGGTTGATCTTTTTGGTGTTGTTCTTAGTTAAAATTTTCCATTTCGTAATTCTTTTTTTTTTTTTATAAAGATGAAGCTTTGTTTTTTTTTTTATTTTTAATTAAAAGTAGCTAATATATATATATAAAATAGTTTAATTTAAACACAAATTATTTAAGTTATTAAATAAAAGCTTCTTATTTCTTAGCAGCAGCCTTATCGGTCTTTTCAACGGACTTGATAACACCGACAGCAACAGTTTGTCTCATATCTCTGACAGCGAATCTACCTAATGGTGGGTAGTCAGTGAAAGCTTCGACACACATTGGCTTAGAT
>JAJLYF010000041.1:0-105120 GCA_030571655.1 Jamesozyma lodderae | reverse complement strand
GTCGATCGATGGAAGTCGATTGATTTCCAAAACATATATAAAGACCTCTGGTTTCTAGTCTTTGAGATTAGAATGTCTTTACGTTTCTTTATTATCTTTATTAGTTCCCTTCAGAAGAAGGAAGTCAGAAGAAAAGATAAGAAAAAGCAGGTATAAGAATTATATTCATATCTACTTACTCATTTTACTCATTCTACTGATTTTGTAACTACTTAATAATGAAACACAATTATACTGGATCCTCTTTAAGAAATAGCATCACTAAAAAGTATCCTAAACCTTACATTTTCCAACAAGTTAACCGGGCGGTTAGTGTAGTGGTTATCATTCCACCCTTCCAAGGTGGAGACACGGGTTCGATTCTCGTACCGCTCATATTTTTGTTTTTGCAGCAAATTAAATTTTTGCCCACGTGATATAAGGTTCATCTATTGAAGATGCAAGAAACAACTTTACTCTTGATCTGTGATGAAGCATATAGGACTCTATAACTGCAAGCTATGTTATCATGACTTAGGTTTTAGATGTTATTGTTAGGTAACTTTTAATATCTTTTCCTTTATAACCACAAATCTTGGCTTCTTCTCTTCCAGAACATCAGGAAGCAGAGTGAAGCTTGTTTAAATAACTAACATACTTAAAAAATATAATAAGTTTATTTAAGACTTAGCAAGTGTTGTGATTAAGATTTTCATTGATCTGAAAAGTAGTTTCGTACAGGGATATGTTTTAGTAATATGCTATCAACAAAGCAAATAAGGAATTGAAAGCTAAATTTATATAAGAAAAAAACTGTTATAAAACTGTTCTTGCTTTTTATCATTTGTTTCAATTTCAACTAAAGGTAGGAGCATTTATAAACAATACATTAGCAAGTGAATGTTTTCATTAATCAGGTCTATTATATTATATTTTACAGGAAAACATACAAAACATAATTGTTTCCACTTTTTAGATTTAGATATGGAGTTGGGTTATTATAGCAGTGATATCTTAATAATATTATTGTTTTAGCTGAATGTGACTGCAACTCTCTTATAGTTTAGTTTTTTCAATAATTATTTATCGATTCTTGAAAATTACCCGAAACGGAATCAAAATTGGTTGTTCACCAATTGCTTTTCCATTTCTGGTAATAGTAAAATAAATTGAAAATTAACACCAAAATGAAAAAAAAAATATCGAAGATTAAAAAAATACTAAACTCTTTAAAGCCATTCAAGAACTGATCGACTGGCCGATAATTTAACTGAGTACCAGTATCAATTATATCAAATAGGCCTAGCTAAATAAGGGCAATATAAGAGCTTGAAATGTCTTCTCCATTTCCAACAGATACACTAAACAGCGCTAGACCAAACGATTCATCACCACCTCCGTCATCTTTCGGAGCTGGCTTTGGCAGCAGTTCAGGGTTTGACAATGACTCTCAAATTGGTTCCAGAATTCAATTCCCAAGTTCTTCTCAGCCTCAACCTGGCATGGTTAACCCTTCATCTCAACCTAGCTCTCAAAACCAACCAGATGTCGATGCCGATGAAAATTTACCTATGCAAGGTCTAAGGAGAAGAACAGTCAATCGTGTAAAGAAAGTTGACGATGTTACTGGTGAGAAAGTCCGTGAAGCTTTCGAACAGTTTTTAACAGAGTTTTCTTTAAACAATGAACAAACGGGTCAAACAGATCGTGTATATAGAGCTCAGATTGAATTCATGAAAATTTATGATCTAAATACGATATACATTGATTATCAACATCTTTCTTCTCGAGAAAATGGTGCTTTAGCCATGGCCATATCTGAACAATATTATAGATTTTTGCCTTTCCTAACTAGAGGGTTAAGAAGGGTTATTAGAAAGTACGCTCCGGAACTATTACTAACCAGTGATTCAATTAACAAAGTCGATGATGAAAATGATGGTGATGAGGAAAATAATACTTCTACATTACCATTGAGTAATAATACTAACAATACTGAAAGTAACAATGATACCAACAGTACGTCAATCAACCACAGTAATATGGCCACCAAATCCGCCGGTTCAACTGCCGTAACCAATACTCCAGAACAAAGCGAAAGAGTTTTTCAAATAAGTATTTTCAACTTACCAACTGTTCAAAGAATTCGTGACATCAGATCAGACAAAATTGGTTCCTTACTGAGTATCTCCGGTACTGTTACAAGAACATCTGAAGTTCGCCCAGAATTATTTAAGGCCAGTTTTACATGTGATTTATGTCGTGCTATTGTAGATAATGTTGAACAGTCTTTTAAATACACCGAGCCGACATTTTGCCCCAACCCATCTTGTGAGAATAGAGCCTTTTGGACATTAAATGTTGCCAGATCTAAATTTTTAGATTGGCAAAAGGTAAGAATTCAAGAAAATGCGAATGAAATACCAAACGGTTCCATGCCACGTACGTTAGATGTTATCTTGAGAGGCGATTGTGTTGAAAGAGCTAAACCAGGTGATCGTTGTAAGTTCACAGGTACTGATATTGTTGTTCCAGATGTAACGCAGTTAGGTCTACCAGGTGTAAAACCAAGCGCTTCAAGAGATGTAAGAGGTACCGCCAGAACTACTGAAGGTTTAAATAGTGGTGTTACTGGTCTACGTTCGTTAGGTGTACGTGATTTGACTTACAAGATGAGCTTTCTGGCTTGTCACGTAGTAAGTGTTGGCTCAAATATTAATGATAATACAACTGACTACAATAAAGACGAAGGTAACAGTACCATAGCTGATAACACTGCTAGTGAACTACAAATGGCAGCCAACTTGCAGGGCAATAATGTCTATCAGGATTATGAGAAAGACCAAGAAGTATTTTTGAATAGTTTAAATTCAGATGAAATTAATGAACTAAAAGAAATGGTAAAAGATGAACATATTTACGATAAATTGGTGAGATCCATTGCTCCAGCTGTGTTTGGACATGAATCAATCAAGAAGGGTATTCTGTTACAAATGCTCGGTGGTGTCCACAAAAATACTGTTGAAGGTATAAAATTGAGGGGTGACATTAATATTTGCGTTGTTGGTGATCCTTCTACGTCAAAATCTCAATTCTTAAAGTATGTTTGTGGCTTTGCACCAAGGTCGATATATACATCTGGTAAAGCTTCTTCTGCTGCTGGTTTAACAGCTGCTGTTGTAAGAGATGAAGAAGGTGGTGATTATACCATTGAAGCGGGTGCATTGATGTTGGCTGATAATGGTATCTGTTGTATTGATGAATTCGATAAGATGGATATATCAGATCAAGTTGCTATTCATGAAGCCATGGAACAGCAAACTATTTCTATTGCTAAGGCTGGTATTCATGCTACTTTGAATGCAAGAACATCTATTCTTGCTGCTGCAAATCCAATTGGTGGTAGGTATAATAGAAAATTATCGTTAAGAGGTAATTTAAATATGACTGCCCCAATTATGTCCAGATTTGATTTATTTTTCGTTATCCTAGATGATTGTAATGAAAAAATTGACACTGAATTAGCTGCACACATTGTTGACTTACACATGAAAAGAGACGCTGCCATTTCTTCACCATTCAGTAGAGAGCAATTGCGTCGTTACATCAAATACGCCAAGACATTCAAGCCTATATTAACTAAAGAAGCTCGTGAATTTCTTGTTAGTAAATATAAAGAATTAAGAAATGATGATGCACAAGGTTACAGCAGGTCAAGTTATAGAATAACTGTTAGACAATTAGAATCCATGATTAGATTATCCGAAGCTATTGCCAGGGCTAATTGTGTTGATGAAATCACACCCGCATTTGTTGCAGAGGCCTATGATTTACTAAGACAAAGTATCATTCGTGTTGATGTCGATGATATCGAGATAGATGAAACAGAAGCCACTGATCTAGAAGCTAACAACGGTTCCGATGATGACAATAATAAGGAGACTACATCAGATAGGAGTAATAACAATGGTGGCGACGATAATGGTGATAATGTTGCCAAGCCGCTTGTTGAAAGTAAGGACTCACAACCAAAGAAGAAAACTACAGTGACATACGATAAGTATGTGTCGATGATGAACTCCGTTGTCCATAAGATTGCTGAAGTTGAAAAGACAGAAGCTAAGGAATTGACAGCAACTGAAATTGTCGATTGGTATCTTCTACAAAAGGAAAATGATTTGAATTCTGAAGATGAATACTGGCAAGAGCGTAAACTATGTTTTAAGGTACTAAAAAGACTCGTAAAAGATAGAATATTGATGGAAATTCATGGTAATAGAAATGATTTAAATGAATTTGATGTTAATGATGATGGTGAATTAATGGGTAATCCTGGAACCCATGAAGATCCTAACAAGACTGTTTACGTTATTCATCCAAATTGTGAAATGTTAGATACTTTAGGACAAGATGACAGTGAACAAAGTGACCAAAATGGATCTAACTAACTGTAAAAAAAAATAAAATAAAAAAAATTCTTTGCTTTACTTCTTTATTTAACCAAATTAAATTTAGGTTTTATCATATAAAAGTGTATTTATATATTTCAAACATTGTAACTTTAAATTTGACCAAAAAAATTAAAAAAATAGCACTCAGTATTCTTTAATTACAAATAGACTATTAAAAAATAAGACATACATAATAAAAATTAATTCAGAATTAGTTTATTTATTATTTTTCAATTTGGAACTCTTCATGTAACATAGCACCTAATCTCTTCAAACCTTCTTTTAGTTTCTCGGCAGAGACAGCTGCATAAGTACCTCTAAAGAAAATTTCGTTTGGATTGTTAACTTCTTTAGATTCCTTTGGTTGTGGAGGAACAGTATCACCTTCAGTAATAAACCAAGCCCCTGGAACGACAAGAACACCACTCTTAATAACTTTTTCGTATAAATATTGTTCAACATCCGCTGGATTAGAGTTAAACTTACTCTTAAATTCGGGGTGAGTTGATGCATCAATATTCACTGTGAAAAACATACCGGCAATTGGTGGATTAATAGTAAATGCAGGAGTTTGTGGAACATATTCATATAAGGCATCAATAGCATTGTCACGTTTTAAGGTATATTCATGACGTAAACCTAATAACCAATCTAGATAACCAGATTGACCCCACCTTGTTAGAGTTGCAGAGACTAAAGATTGTGAGAAACCAGATGGAGCTTGAATAGTCATTTCATGAAGGGCTAAATATGGTTGTAATAACTTTTTAGAACCTGTAATCCAACCTAGTCTTGAACCTGGAGCTAAAACTTTAGAGAAAGAATCCATTCTAATGACACGACCTTCGGTATCGATTGATAAAAATGTTTTAGCTAGGGATTTTAAAAATTCGTCATGAGATAATTTTGGTTTAGCTTGTTGAGTTGCTCTTTCATTCAAATCTTTAATATATTCACCCATTTGTAAGAAATAGTAAGGTTCATCTTCAATAATTAAGAAATCATGTTTTTGAGCAATTCTATAAATTTCTAATTTTCTATCATCATCTAATGAAGTACCAGTTGGATTTTGACCAGTCGGAATGGTATATAATAATTTTGGTTTTGGAGCATTTGGAGTCCAATTATCTAAAATACGTTCTAACTTTTCTGGAATGATACCTTTTGAATCAATTGGTACGGGGAAAGTTGTAACACCTTGAGCTTGAGCAGCAGATAAACATGAAGAAAATGAATGAGCTTCAGCTAAGATGACATCGCCTCTGTTACAAAAGACTCTTAAAGTTGATTCCCAAGCGTTAGTGTTACCAGCAGTGGCAAGGACATCCCAATCTTGATATTTCATATCATGAATTACTTTAGTATGATCTCTTAAGAATTCCATTAATTCAGGTTGACCTTGGGAGAAACCATATTGTAAAGATCTTGATAATGGGATATCACCCTCTGTTAATTTTTCACCTTTTTTCAAATTTGATTTAATAACAGAATCTTCACCTTTAGTGTCGACATCGTTTTTGATTGGGGCACCAATACCATTAACAAAAGGTGGTAATGGAGAATCGACATCTAAATTATCCCAAGGGAAATAATCAGCTAAAGGTAAACCACCACCTAAGAAAATGATATTTGGATCATGGAATAAATGAATACATGTCTTTAATGGAGAAGGTTTACGAGCTTTAGTTTCTTCAGAGTATAAATATGAAAAATCTTTTGATTCAGGTAAAGTCATCTTTATGTTTTTATTAGTAATTGTATACTGTTGTATTAGTTAAATCAAACTAAAAAAAAAAACAAGAGAAAGAATCGTATAAGTATATATATATATATTTATCTGTATATATATATAAGTTTCTATCTATCTCTTTCTTATATATGGAAATTCTTTTTTTCCGCTGCTTTTTTTTTGTATCTGATTTTTTAGTAACTTTAATTCTTGATCAGCCAGAAAAACGAAGAACAAGAGAGAAAAAAGCAAAAGAAAGCAAGACTAACTGAACACTAAAATGATTGAAATATGAACTTATTAATTGTGTAAATGAATTATCTTTATAATACTATTATTAGTTGATAATTTGGGGTAATAACAATTGCAAATAGTAATGAGTCATCTGAAAGAATTATATAATTGTTCGCATTGATTGTTTTCGGCTTATGTTTGTCATTCGTTTTAATTAGTCATATATTTGTTTCTATCAAAAACACAAACATAAAAAGAACACAAGAACACAACTATACAACGATAATATTACTGTTATTAATATTAATATTATTATTGCGGTATTGAACGGATTTTCGGTTATTATCGCATTTCCTATTATTACCGAGAAATCGGAATTCCATTATGAACCGTTAATAACCGAATTTATTTCGAAGTCACGTGATGATTAAATATAATTATTTTTTTTTGTTTTTTATGGTATTACTTTTTATTGATAAAAAATCTTCGATGATAAATATAAGATATAGTCGATATATTTAAATATATCTGAAGAAAGGTCATTTTAGACATACCTATCAATAGATTAGTCATTAGTTTACCTTAATGATGGCCGGTTCCATTTATGGTAACAAGACCAATCTCAACTTCACTAGTTTAGCTCTACTATTACTATGCGTTGCTAACTTCCTATCATTTGTTCATGCTGATCTAAGTAACTTTACTGTGGATTCATCAAAAATACCTGGTCTAGATAAGATCCATGACAAAAAATTAATATCTCAAATGCATGCAGGTCATATTCCATTATTTGAACTGGATGATAAAAATGAGCAGCAGGAAATCCAAAATGCACCTGATGATTTCGGTTATTTTTTTTGGAAATTTCATGATGCTTCCTCCCTCTATAAGACGAATAATTCAACTTTGATCTTTTGGTTGAACGGGGGTCCTGGTTGCTCATCAATGGATGGAGCTTTAATTGAAAGTGGACCCTTAAGGATTGACTCAGATGGGGTTGCTCATCTTAATAATGGTACATGGACCTCTAGAGGTGATTTGGTATTTGTTGATCAACCTATTGGTACTGGATTTTCATCAGTTAATAAACAACAGGATATTCAAAACTCTTTTGATGAAAACTTAGATTTGGTTAGTGTACATTTTTGTCAATTCTTAATTAATTATTTTAAATTATTTCCCAATGATCTGGACAAAAAAATAATATTGGCTGGTGAAAGTTATGCAGGTCAATATATTCCATATATTGCATCCATGATTCAAAAAAATAATTTGAAAGAAAATACCGAATCATATCCATCTTTACAAAAAAACTTACCTTTTTTAAATATAAAAGCATTATTAATTGGTAACGGTTGGATAGATCCTATAACACAATCGTTATCATACTTACCATTTGCTATAGACAATAATTTAATAGATAAAGAAGATCCAAATTTGAAAAATTTATTAGATGCCCATGAAAATTGTCAGAAAAAGATTAATACAGACATTGAAAGTAATTTAGATTTTTCAATTGATGAATGTGATAAAATTATTAGTGAAATATTATCTGTTACTAAAAAAGATAACCAATGCATAAACGTTTACAAATTTGATTTAACAGATTCCTATCCTGCATGTGGTATGAATTGGCCAACCGATGTAACAAATGTAGCTAAGTTCTTTAGTAACGCTGATGTAAGAGATTCCTTGCATGTAAATAAAGAATGGGCTCAAGAAAATTGGTTAGAGTGTCATAAGGATGTCATGGACCATATGACAAATGAAGACATCAAACCATCAATTAATCTATTACCTTCCCTTTTAGAAAATGGGTTAGATATTGTTTTATTTAACGGTGATAAAGATTTGATTTGCAACAACCAAGGTGTACTAGACACAATTAAAAATATGAAATGGGGCGATAAAAAAGGTTTTACTGAAGATGTTCAAAACTATAATTGGATTTATAGACATGATGACAATGACTTAAGCAGGGATGAACATGTTGGTTATGTCAAATATGAAAGAAATCTAACTTTTATTAGTGTCTTCAATGCTTCACACATGGTACCATTTGATAAAGGTGAAATTAGTAGAGGTATAGTCGACATATCCTTAAATCATGTTCTTTTAGAACAGAAGGATAAGAGAGCCGAGTTAGTTAGTTCTGATATTCCATATACTGATGATTATTTCGATACTGCTGATGATGATAATAATAATGATGATGATGATGTTGACGAAAGCCATCAAATTCAAAATAATGGTAATAACGAACATGAATACAGTGATGACAAAGAAGGTGTTCATTATGGTCAAACTGAATTCGGTGATCATGAAGATCTAGATTATAATAGTATTAAAGGCACTATTTTCTTGATTTTCTTCATTTGCGCATTAATTGCTGCTTTAGCGATATATTATTCAAATAGATGGACACCAAGATTTTTAAATATGGTAAGACGAGGCTACAGTAGATTAGATAATAATAAAACTGTTACTTGGGCTGACGATATGGATGAAAACTTGGATTTTGAATTAGGAATAATGAATAACTCGGAAGGGGGTGAAGAAGAAGAGGGTTCATCTCATGATTCCAATTCTGATGTATCGTCATTCAATATTGACGGCGATAACGATTCATTCGATTTGGATAATCAATAGACAAACTACATATAGATATAACTCATTTTTCGTATTATTAAATAACGAATATGTACATTAACATGCAGCTTTTTAAAGCAAGCACATCAGATCTAACAAAATATAATAAAATTGAAAAGTATTAATTTTATTAGATATATATAAGAATTATATTTTACCCCAGAAAAAATATTCAAAGCCATGCCTTGGGAGCACAAACTAATTGCAGTCAACAGGAAATTAAAATATAACTTGATGCTTTTCTATGAATACGAATGAGTTTGTCAGTCGTTCAAAAACTCCGAAACTCAAGCTCACAATAAAAGGTTTATTTTGCCGGCCAGCTATAAATGATTCTTGATATCATTTTTATTGTTCAGTAATATGAGGACTCAATACTGTAATATTTTAACTTTTCGTCAGGTTTATTAACAAATATATTACTGTTTATAATTATCAGAATTATCATTTAGTTGCCAAAAACATTACTGAAAAAATAGGAGTACACTCTATATATATTTGTGTGTCTGGAAGTAAACAAAATAATTATTATTGTATGTAAAAATAAACCCGTTTGTATTGTGTAACTCATGGAAAATGCAATCGTATAAATTATATCCCACTACAAACCGGCGTATTTACATAGAGTCTTCTACACTAAGATTATACATTTAGTCCTTGTTTAGAGGAATTTTACATCACACAACCTGTGGTAATTTCGATGACGAGTTATTTCTAGATACAGTTTTCCGTAACATGCCATACGTTTTGGCAACAAAATATAACGATGGTACACATTTGATGAATAGTTATTAAGTCTCAAACAAGCAATGAAAACTTATCGTTTTGACTTTGAATGTGATTTCCTATTACATTTGCTCTTGGATGAATAAACATGTAGATTGAAGAGAACATATATCATATATTCTTTGCAGATCTTTCTGCCAAAAAACTCCTGAGATGTATCTGCATATCTGACTAAGACAAAACCAGCACTATTTCAGTCGCGGGAAGAAAGTCGTAGTTTAATACAATTGCTCTATGAAATAGTGGATAGAATGAGGGATGAGGATATAACCCATTAATCTTAAACTGCTGCATAACGTAGTCAGTAGCATGTCGATTAAATAACATTAATTGTTTCGAACTCTCTGCTATCAATAAGTTATATCTGCTTTCGTTCAATTATTAGTAATACAGAATGCTTACGCGATCCCAAGTGCCTTCGGTTCTTACGTAATAAAAAGCAAATATATGCAATTCTTGAGATGCTATTCATAAAGTCATTATAATAATAACTATTGAATGCCAAATTTCTATTTTAAAGAAATTCACTTCCCAAAACCTATATAAAGGGCATGAACTGATCAAGGTCTTGCTTATTCCAGGTATTCCCTAAGTAAAAACCTGTCACTCAGTACTTATCAATAATGCCATTTGTCAAAGATTTCAAGCCAGTTGCCTTAAAAGATACCAATTTATTTAGACCAATCAAGATTGGTAACAATCAATTATTGCACAGAGCTGTCATGCCACCTTTAACAAGAATGAGAGCCACTTACCCAGGCAACGTGCCAAACAAAGACTGGGCTGTCGAATACTACAACCAGCGTTCTAAAAGAGCTGGTACCATGATCATTACTGAAGGTACTTTCCCTTCTGCGCAATCTGGTGGTTACGATAATGCTCCAGGTATCTGGTCTGAAGAACAATTAGTACAATGGAGGAAAATATTCTCCAAGATTCATGAAAACAAATCCTTTGTTTGGGTTCAACTATGGGTTTTGGGTAGACAAGGTTTTGCTGATTGCTTAGCTAGGGATGGGTTACGATATGATTCTGCATCTGATGGTATTTATATGGATGAGGAACAAGAAGAAAGAGCTATCAAGTCTAACAACCTGCAGCACGGTATCACCAAGGAGGAGATTGAGCAGTACATTGAGGATTATGTTCAAGGTGCTAAGAACTCCATTGCCGCAGGAGCCGATGGTGTTGAAATTCATAGTACCGGTGGATATCTCTTAAATCAATTTCTAGACCCAGTTTCCAATAAAAGAACTGATGAGTATGGTGGATCCATAGAAAATAGATCTAGATTTGTACTTGAGGTTGTTGATGCGGTCATTGAAGCTATCGGACCAGAAAGGGTGTCTATTAGAGTTGGCCCATATAACGATTATGGTAGTATGTCTGGTGGCTCAAACCCCATTATAATAGCCCAATATGCTCATCTCATTGGTGAACTAGAAAAGAGAGGTAAGAATGGTAAGCGTGTAGCTTATGTTAGTTTAGTTGAACCACGTGTAACAAATCCATTTTTAGATGAAGGTCTTGGTGCATACGAAGGCGGTACCAATGATTTTGTCTATTCAATTTGGAAGGGTCCAATCATCAGAGCTGGAAATCTGGCTTTAAACCCGGATGTTGCCAAAGAAATGCTGGTTAACGACAGAACTTTAATTGCTTACGGTAGATTTTTTATTGCTAACCCAGATCTTCCAGATCGTTTGGAAAAGGGTGAAGCATTAAATAAGTATGACAGATCTACTTTTTACTCAATGACGGATAAAGGTTATACTGATTACCCAACCAATTATGAAGCTATTAAACTAGGTTGGGAGAAGAACTAAGGATGGTATTTTTGGGTATCGTGACTATGCAATTTAGTAAAAACTGAATATATAACAAATTCTTTTAATCATTAAATTTTTAAGTTATTGCTTATTCCCTTACTCAATCATATGACTTAATATACTACTATGCGATAATTTGCAGATTACTTAGTCTTTTTATTCATGTCAATACATGGGATCTGTAGTCATCACAATTTTCACCTATCACAATTGGAGAGATCAAAGTACTTTTGGAGCGTTCAGTAGTTGCTTAGTGGTTACAAAAAAATGAAACAAACTTTAAAAAGCTTTTAGGTACAATATAAAGACCTGTTATAGTCATAATGAAAAAAAGCCAATTGTATAGCCTACATCATAGAAAAACTCACTGTCGACTTTAGAAAACAATACAGTTGTACTATTTTCTAATTATTTATATATATAGTCATTCGACATAAAAACTAAAAGCCTGACCAGCAGATCAAACTGCTTGCCATACTAAAACCCATATCTCACATGAGACAGTAGCAACAAATTTCATGTTATCGTAACTAATTTCATAAGCTGTTCTGGTTATATGCGGATGCAAATCAGTGGTGGGTTTAATACTAGAGAAAAATTAAGTGATTCAAGATCACTAATAAAGTTTTAGCTTTAACGTAGTTATCGCTCTAAATGAGTATTACTGGTATATAATGTAGAATCTAAAGGGGACATCTTTATGGTGTTGAATTTAGTAGTAAATCTTTTCACCAACGCACTCAAAAATAACTCTGTCATTTTTTGTAACAATAGGCGTTGTTATACAGGCGAAAGAATACTTCCAATTTCATTACTTACTTCGCGTTTCTTTCAAACATATGTAACAAACCTGATCTCTTAAAATAATCTGTAATACAATAGTACCTTGGATGTTATTTACAGTTTCAGCAAGAACTTCATAACAGAATGGGAATTATTAGAACATCAGTGATTGGGATTTCAATGACATTTTTAAAATATTCTGTCGCTGTTTGCCTTTTTCAATCGATTAATTTGGGATGATAAAGTATGTAGGTTTTTACCAAAAAATGTAAAAAATTGCCATCTTAGTATAGTGGTTAGTACACATCGTTGTGGCCGATGAAACCCAGGTTCGATTCTTGGAGATGGCATTATTTTTTGCTTGTAAACATTATGACTTTCAAAACTATATTATCAAATTTATCTGTCAGACACATTACTCACATATTTCATATGCTTGAAATATACGCCGCACTTTCTTTCTTATTAGTTGTTTTACTCCAGTCTTTTCTTTGCGTTCACTGAATAAAGCGAAAATAATGTAATATTTATAGGGACAGAGTTATTTATATTAAAATTAGGTATATATACATATATATATGTAGATAAATTAAGGTTTTGGAATCTTCAAACTCTTTGAGATCATACCACAACCGTGTAAGAAGAATATCATCACTACAGGATGAAATTCCATGATTTTACCTTCCCTGATGATTCCCCAAGGCAAATTATCGATAATCCAACCGTTTCTTACAAAATATGCCATCATGAGGACTAAAGCCAGCGTAGTTGGCATAGGTAAACCTTCAAAATACTTGGATTTTCCTGTGACATCTTTTGGCAATTGTGCTACAGTGACGTTGAATCTTGCTAGTCTAGCCAGACCGCACAGGACGAAAAAGGACAAAATGAATACATCTAAAGTAGTTTGGAACCCAATTGCAAATGCGATTGAAGCGGGAGCAACACCAAATGAGACTAAATCAGCTAAGGAATCTAGTTCTTGTCCCATTAAAGAGGATCTGTTTCTTAATCTTGCGACTCTACCGTCAAGGAAATCAAAGCACATACCGAGTAAAATAAAGAAGTGTGCACGTTGGACATAATGTGGTTTACCTGTAAGAGTAAACCTTAGACAACTTACGATTGAATAGAAGCCAGAAAACCCATTTAACATAGTGATATAATCAGCTAAATGTAAATTCCTAATCATACTAAAGTGATATTTATCACTAGTAAAGAGTTCAATATCGTTTCTGTTTGGTGGGGCCAATGGGGTAGTATCTATGGAAAAAATACTTGAAGCTTTTCTGCTAAGTAAAGGGTGAGGTTCATCATCATCATCGTTCAAGTCTGATTCATTTTCGATTTCATTATTCCTTTCATTTTCATTTTCTGGATCTGAGTCTGTGTCTGAGCCTGAATCTGAAGCTAAGACAGCGTATGTATTTGCTTGTCCCTCAACTATGGTATTATAATTACGGTTATTTTGTCTAGATTGTAATTGAGACATGATTGTAAATATGTCTATAAAATATGTGTGTATATGTATATGGTAATAAACTGGATAATTAGTTATTTTCTTTTTCTGTTAATTGAAGACACTAAATATAGCATATATATACATATATTATTGTTTATAGAGTCAATTGAATCAAGTCTAAGGGAATAGGGTATGATGACGAATGGTTCAGTGGAAGCACTGCAAAAGAAATCAAGAATACAAATAAGATTAAATTTTTTGCCGTGTTTAGTCAAGCTGCAAAAAATTGCCGATTCATTTGTGTGACTGTGAAACGCGCAAGAAAACTTGTCATTGTAAAAAGAACAACAGTAATCATTATCATTAAAGGATACCTAAGAGTAAATATAGAGTATATAGATCTGATAGAAATCATCTATATGTATATGTATAGGTAAAGGACAGTGGACATATTTTAGTATAAGTAAGATAAAATAAAATAAAATAAAATAAAATAAAATAAAAGGAAGAAAGGAAAAAAAAAAGAAAAAAGCTATTTTGATAATTTGGTTAAAGTCTCTTTACTTGAGGATCCTCCTAGTCTGTCATCGATTTCATAACCTCTCGTCAACATCGAGGTTAACATTTCGTGGTAAGGTGGGATTCCTGCTCCCTCTTTCTCAACTGGATTATTTTTAACAACTTCATTAAAGTAATTTTGATAGACATCACCATCATAGTAACCAATTGGTGCATTGATCATAGAGTCAGGTAATTCAAAGGCATCAGTTAAAGCAATACAATCTTTCCTGATGATTGTTAGCAACTTAAATAGTTTTGGCTGAACAGTCTTTGAGACTTCATCTGGTGTGAAGATTTTCAATTGCAAGAATTCACCTGAATGCTTATCAATGAAATAAACTGAGAATAATTTGAATAAATTCCATAAAGTTTCCTTGGTATAAATATCAGTAACATATGATTCCTTATCATCATTTAACTTTTCGTAGTAAGCCTTTAACATAGAGTGAATGGCATGGAACTTTGAGATAGAGACTAATAATTTTGAAATACTATCCAAGTCATTATTTTTTTGAATTGTTTTACCAACATGGGCCAATAATTTAATTAAAATGATTGACCAAACTTCAATATAACTTTCTAAATTAGAATCATCTAATGATGCTGTTAATTGATTTGTGTAAACCTGAGAGATAAAACCTGGATCTAAATAATCAAATTGGTCAGCATCTAAATCAGAGTTAAATTTACCTTTAGTTGCGGCATCTCCAAATTTTTTAAGAATTGATTTTGCAGAAGTTAATGAAAGAACATTGTTATCACCTTCCCAAGTACATTGAACAACCCAATCGTTATAACCTTTACCAAAGGCATTATATTGAGAATAACCATGACCACCACATGTTTGTCTTAATTCATCAATTAATTGAGAAATTAACCAAGTATTTGTTGCTTTTAAACTGGCACTTGAAATAAATAAATTTTTCAATTTCTCACTAACAGTGGCTAAACCGGATTTATTCTTTGTAGAAGATACAGAATATAATTCATCTAAAGTTTGGTAATAAGTATCCATTAATTTAAAGGCTGCTGGTGAAACTAAATAAACGAGAGCTAACTGTGGTAAGACTCTGTATTGATGTAATGGATAGTCAATTAATTGTGTTTCATTCTTATCACCTTTCTTTGAAGCAAATTGTTGTCTAGCTACTGCATATCTTGTTGCAATGGTAATGAATTTAGAACCAAATCTAAATGAATCCATTACCATATTAACTCTACCACTTAATAAGGCACTGTAACCAGAAATTTGATCCAACTGTGGTTGAATTTCAACTTTAACCTTATCGCCTGTTGGAATAACTTTAACAAATCTACTTAACATATATTCTCTTGGAATAACTACGTTTCTGAATTGAATCCAACCATTATCGATACCATCTCTACCCATTTTTGTACCAATATCACCAATAGTAATACCAGGTAATAATTGGAAAGTTGTAACATCTCTTAATGGAACAACAAAAGTTTTGACACCGTAATCTTTACCTTCAACTATTAATCTTGCATAGGCAACTGTATGTGTTGCTGAATGAGCAGCACCACCGATCCACCACTTTGTTGCGGTTAAATCTGGCGTTTGAATAACAAAGGTATCATTAGTTGGGTCATATGTGGCAGTAGTTTGTAATTGAGCAACATTTGAACCGTGACCTAATTCTGTCATGGCAAAACAACCATAGATACCTTTAATCATAATAGCTCCTCTTTCTTGTAACCAATAATTAATTTGTTCATCAGTACCGTTACCCTTAATACAGTTACCAAATAAACCTAAGTGAACACCGACTCTTGTACTTAATTGTGGATCAATATTTGCAATTAAGGACAAACGTTTATCAAAGATGGTAATATCTTTATTTGATAAAGGAGGGATTCTATTATCATTTGCTTGTAAATCTTTAATAAGATCAGAATCCTTAAAGATATTACGAGCTGTTTTGATATCTTTTTCCATATAAATTGCTAATCTTGCAATTTTTTTAGCTGTATTTTCTCTTTCTTGTAATTTATTGTAATCATAGTACGAAGTATCAGTCTTTAAAATAGGGTCATTGCTGATTTGGTCAATTAAATCATGTGTAAGTTTTCTCTTTTGTGGATTAGATTCCAAGAAAGTGTTAATTTGGTCAATCTTCAGGGTAGATTGCTGTCTTTCCTTCTGAATAAACTTTTGAGGGTTTAATACAGGCGAAGTTGTATTTGTAGTAGTTGATCTAGTCATTCGAATAATTTCAAGGTAAATACTTTCTCTTTTGAAACAGAAGAAATAAGAAGAACAATATTTACCAAAGACAAGCACAATATTTCAAAACGATACGACTTTATATACGTTTCAGTATTTGTTATTACTCCAATAATTCGGATCTTGCACAACACCCGTTCGGCGGGTAAAAACAGCCATTTCCCAGTGTTATTGGAGTCGCAAAACTCCGGAAATAAGAAAACGGTTAAAGCCGTGCGTACCTTTGCTTTGCTTTACCGCTGCGTCTACGTTTAAGTCTAAGACATCGAAATAGTCCATATAACAATAAATAATATTAATAGTAAATATTAATAGTCAAATCTTCAGATATCAATTCTCCAAGAGAAAAACAATACAATACAACAAATACAACCAAATCTTCACACCATTTTTTTTGCAAAAATCAAACCCTCTTATTTAGCTACTTTCCAACTCTTGCGGGTTATTCCGATCAAAAAATATGAAAATTTTGCGGGAGAAAAGTAAGAAAAAAAAAAAAAAAGAACGTTTAGTTTAACGCCTGTTCCGCTTTCTCAAGGGACGAATTTTTCACTGATTTTTATATAATCTAATATATTCCCAGGACTTTGAAACTGACTCATCAGTGTTTACTTAATCAATTTACTTGTTACTTTCAAATTAAAAAACACTTGTTTTCTGTTCTGGTTGACGTCTCTTATTAAATCATCAACTATAGCATAGCATCGTAACCATGTCAAGCTCTCTTCTAATGGTTAAACCCATCCAATATAGGGCTTTATCACAAACTCTATTAAAATCTTCATCTTTACAATTACAACTACGTTGCTCCTTACATCAACAATCCTCTTTATCACCATCGTTGGTCAAATTACATTCTGAATTAAAATTAGACGAACTACAAACTGATTCTACTCCTGATTATGTCCGTCTTGTTTTACGTTCATCTGTTTACGACGTCATTAATGAATCTCCTATGTCACATGGTGTAGGTCTATCTTCTCGATTAAACACAAACGTTCAATTGAAAAGAGAAGATCTTTTACCTGTGTTTTCTTTTAAATTACGTGGTGCTTATAACATGATTGCTAAATTGGACGATTCCCAAAGAAATCAAGGTGTCATTGCCTGTTCAGCAGGTAATCATGCTCAAGGTGTAGCTTTTGCTGCAAAACATTTAAATATTCCTGCCACTATTGTTATGCCAGTATCTACTCCATCAATTAAATATCAAAACGTTTCTCGTCTTGGTTCTCAAGTCGTCCTATATGGTAATGACTTCGATGAAGCTAAAGCTGAATGCGCAAAATTATCAAAGGAACGTGGTTTAACTAATATTCCCCCATTCGATCATCCTTATGTCATTGCAGGTCAAGGTACTGTGGCTATGGAAATTTTAAGACAAGTACATAATGCAAACAAAATTGGTGCCGTCTTCGTTCCTGTTGGTGGTGGTGGTATGATTGCTGGTATTGGTGCTTATCTAAAGCGTATTGCTCCTCATATCAAAATTATCGGCGTAGAGACATTTGATGCTGCAACTTTACATACTTCTTTACAAAGAAATAAAAGAACAACCTTAGCTTCTGTAGGAACATTTGCTGATGGTACATCCGTGCGTTTAATTGGTGAAGAAACCTTCAGAGTTGCTCAGGAAGTTGTTGACGAAGTAGTCCTTGTCAATACCGATGAAATTTGTGCCGCTGTTAAGGATGTCTTTGAAGACACAAGAAGTATCGTTGAACCATCTGGTGCTTTGAGTGTAGCTGGTATGAAAAAATATATTACTCATTTACATCCAGAAATTGATCACTCTAAACACACTTATGTCCCAATCTTATCCGGTGCTAATATGAATTTCGATAGATTAAGATTCGTATCAGAGAGAGCTGTCCTTGGTGAAGGTAAAGAAGTGTTTTTATTAGTGACAATTCCTGACGTTCCTGGATCTTTCAAGAAACTACAAAAAGTAATTCATCCAAGATCAGTTACTGAATTCTCTTACCGTTACAACGAACATCGTCATGAAACTTCTAGTGAAGTACCAAAGGCTTATATCTATACTTCATTCAGCGTCGTTGACCGTGAAAAGGAAATTAAGCAAGTTATGCAACAATTACATACTTTAGGTTTTGAAGCTGTCGATATCTCAGATAACGAAATGGCAAAATCTCATGGTAGATACCTTGTAGGTGGGGCTTCAAAGGTACCAAACGAAAGAATTGTCTCATTTGAATTCCCAGAGAGACCTGGTGCCTTAACTAAATTTTTAGGTGGGTTAAGTGATTCCTGGAATTTAACTTTGTTCCATTATAGAAATCATGGTGCTGATATTGGTAAGGTATTGGCTGGTATCTCTGTTCCACCTAGAGAAAATTTAACCTTCCAAAAATTTTTAGAAGATTTAGGTTATACTTATTGTGACGAGACTGACAATATGGTTTATCAAAAATTCTTGAAGTATTGAAATAAAAAATTTTGTAAATTACATTAACTTATAAAGATGGAAAATGGAATATAGAGTATATAGACAAATTCAAATACAACCAGCTTTTTTTTTTAATAACAAAAGAAAGAGAATAGTTAAACTATATGTGCGTACGTATTTAGATATATAATAACAAACATTGTATTATTATTATTATTATCACATCCATCAATCATTAAAAGATTTTACCAGTAACTTTTGTGACGACATGTAAAGCCACCACTGAAAAGATAAAACCAACGGCTAAAAATAGGACAACCAATGGATCAACTCTCATACCATTTGCTTCATCAGTATAAATTTTTAAAATTGAATTAGATGAACCACCATGGCCAGCTTGTCTAGTAGATGTTGGAGTTTGATTTTCCTTCTTATCCTTGGCTGACTTAGCAGCTCTTCTCTTTTGTAATGTACGTTGACCGCCTGGTGGAGTAGATGACATATTCTTGTATGTTAATGTATATATGGGTTAGCTTGTATCCTTTAATTTATTGCAATTAGACCGACCTCTTCGAATTGGATTAAATAATATCCGATGATAAAATTTTTGCTTCTTATATATATTTAGAAAATAGTAGTAAGGGTTAGGTCAAAACACGTAACTAAAACACAATTTCCCGTTGTTGTTGATGTTGCTTGTCAAACGAATTTGATTTAACGTGAAAAATTCAGATTCTGTAAAGGACACAATTCAATTATTTTTCAGAATTGAACAACGAGACAGAAAGAAAAAAAACTTTTTCTTATTAGTCGTGTTGCACGGATATATCTATTAAACACGTTTAATGAACAGATCATTTTGCATTAAGTTATTAGAATTATTCTATTAATTTTTGTATATATTGTTATTTTTAAGGTTATTTTATATGACGATAGCTAAAATGTAGTGCCTGTCACATCATCGTTTTGAAGATCGACGATATACTAGGCAATTGAGCAATGTTTGAATTGTTTCTATTAGTAGTAGATGAATTATTATTAGTGATAGTATTGTTTGGGGTCACTGTTTGTGATCTGAAACTGGATACAGATTCGTAATCACTGTTGTTCAGTTTATGTGAACCATATATAGTGCTATTTTTGTTTGGAGTGACGCTATTGTTACTATTAATAATTGTAGTTGTATTTGATGCAGTTTGAGAAACGTTATCATCGTTTGATACTGAGAACATATTTGTAGACACATCCTTTGAAGTGAAATTAGAAGGTGATGCTCTTGATAACAATTCATTTTGCTGTTTTTTGTCGGTACCATCATGTAATGGATCAATTTCTTCATCTTCCATATCAATGTTGTTAGGAATATCCATTGGTTTACTTGGAGAAGGAGAACGGTAATCATGATCAGCATTTGGTGATAATGATGATGACGGGGTATTTGATGAAGTAGAAGATACAGATGGGGATAATGAATTCAACCGATTTTCGATTTCTCTTTCTGTTCTATTTGGTAGTAAAATAGATAATTCCATTCTCGATAAACGTCTAGATTTATTTTGTAGCAATAATTCATGTTCTTGCGAGGTCCATGGTTTTGATTCAGTTTCTATTGTTGGTTCGATAGAGATAATGGAAATATTCGAAACGGAACGTAATTGAGTTGGAATAGGTTGAGAGTTGTGAATTATCTTTTGAGCTCTACCTGATGTAGGTAAATCAGTGAAACTATATGAAGTAGAAAATAAATTTGTATTTGTTGGTGAAATGATTGCTGCAGTAGATGCTGAAGCAGTCGATGAGATTTTACTATGGTTAGCAAATTCTTTCTTGATAATAGATTCTCTTCTTTGTTGACTAGTAGGATTGCCGACTACACCAAACATAGTTGATACAGAGCTTGGTGCAGCAATGACAGATGATCTTCTTGATGGGGTATTACTAGATACGTTAAAAGAAGATCTTCTCGAAGACCAACTTGCAAACGAATTTTTTCTCGATTTTGTCGTATTCAGAGTGGTATTCAAAGCATTATTTATGCTTGTTATAGAAGACGATGCGGACCCATTTGTAGTTGGTAAATATGACCCTGATTGTAGGGGGAATGGAATGTTCGTTGATTGCTGTTGTTGAGATGGTAATACTGATGAACTACGTCTAGATTTCACAAACACCTTTGGTATGAAACCTACAGTTTCTCTTTCAGTGTTCAAATTACTATAAAATTGTTGTTGAACGCTTTGAGTCGTTGTTGAAGTAGTATGAGAGAAGGATCTCGGTTTGATAAATTTAGCAGCATTTACTTTTGTAGTAATCGATAATGGTACAACTGTTACATTATTAGAATTATTATTAGTAGCAGTAATATTGTTATTGTTGTCACTATTAGAATATGAATTAATATGATTACTGAAAGGTTCATTAAAAGTTACATTATTATTATGATTATTATTGTTGTTGGTATTACTAGTTGCAATGACTTTGTCAGGCAAAGTACTGATAGAATTGTTCTTCTTTTTTGGAGAAGGCATTACAAATGAGGGAGCGACTGGGACCGGGGAAGGAGTCATCATATCATTATTTAATATATTTTTCATATGATGAGGAATGTGTACTGGTTCTACAACTTTTGAAGCGACTGATTTACTTCTTCCTTTAGTCCCTGAAGAGATCAAAAGGTCGGGATTTTTATTTTTAATTTCTATCTTTCCAGGAAATTCGCTGACATCTACCAAAGCAGTTTTATTTGACTTCAAATTACCTGATTTAAGTCGTCTCCATCTAAACTGGCAAGCATTTGGAGTTCTATTTGTAAAATATTGAGCAATTTCTTTCCAGCCCATCTTCTTGATTTCTTTCAAATGACGTAAAAGAATATCATCTAAGGGATCCCAAGAAGATGGATTTTTTGTTTGTTTTTCAGTTTCTTTCTGATCTTGAGAATGATATGGATGAGGATGTATATTCGGATGATGATGATTATTTATTATGTTCAAATTATTCGTGAAATTAGAAGGATGAGTAGCAAAATTAGTTGATTTAGGTAGAGTCATATTATTTTATATTTTTTAATTGTTTTTTTGTTTTTTTTTCAGTTTGACCTGTAAGTGAGTGAAAAATGTCAAAATTTAGGGCAACGTAATATACACGATGAAAAGGGGAAAGAATGTTGATTTAATGACTTTATTTTCTAAGTGTGCAATTTTTCATAAATATATAAAGGAAGGTATATATGGGAGACCTGGGAAAATGTTGAGAGGGAAAAAAAAGATAGTATTGTATCTTTTTAGGGCCGGTATTGTGTTTTTATGTATGTTAAAATAATTGAAAAAAGTTGCAACGGAATGGTTTTTTTTCTCGAGATGATTAAATGTGCGTTGAGTGATGCGACGTGAAGTGGTGAAAAAAACGGTACAAAAGAGCGAGTTGAGTGACAGAACGGTACTGTAAAGGAATGGAGGATGAGAGAGATGAGCGGGATTCTACACAGGAACGGTACTGTGGTAATTTTTGTGGGTGAAGAGCCTGGAGAGAAAATAGGCAAGAGGTAGGGGTGGGTTAGATAGAAAATATTATACATATACATATTGATACATATATATATATATATATATGTTTTACATATATCTAAACTTTGCATATATTGGTAACGAGTTCGCTGATGACCTTCGATGGGGCAACGGCGAGATCTTGCGCAGAGAAAGTAAAGTAGTAGTTGTTTGACTCGAAGAGTTCAAGAATCTGTGCGATGATTATTCAGAGATGATTGATTGCCGGAAGAGGCAGCAGATGAATAGAAGCGCGCCGATCTGGAAGCACAGTGTGTTCCTGAAACGAACTGCACAATATGGAAAGTGGGAAAACGCAAGCGGAGCTACACAGAGCTAAAGCAGCACCAGGCAAAGCTAGGCAGAAATACGCAGAACAGCGCAACGCGGTGGCGCGGGTGCCAATAAAAGCCGGAACAGACTCGATTGCGCGAAATATATACGTGTAATATATATCTTGTTGCCGTCCCGTGGGAGAGAGAAGAAAACAAAAAAAGAGCCCTCTCTGAGAAAAGAAGAGAGAGGAGAGTAGGCGCAGAGAAGAACACTAGAGAAGAAGAGAAAGGTTTATGTGTCTACATACACTTATATGTCGTGATTAAATTTTTTTGAAGTCGTTATATTACAGGCTATTATGATTACTAAAGTGGAGATGGATATCGCATCATGGTAATGACAGTATACTATTTTATAGAGAAGGTTTAAAAAAAAAAAGAGAGAAAGAGATAGAAAAAGATATTTGTGGTCGAGCCAGTTAGTTATTTTATATTAAAAAAGGATTTATTTTTTTTTTATTTTTTGGTGTTTTTAGTTTTCTTTTGTTACGGATACATCGAGATTTTATTTCTTGATTTCTTTGATCTTGCCTTCATTTTCATCATCATTGTTAGTCTTGGTAGTTTCATTGCCTAAAGCTTCATGTTCATCATGTGCCGCATTTGCAGCATAATGACTTCTAAATGAAGCTAGCATTTCATTTATATTACCACTTAAATAGGACGTATTATCAGGTCCCTGTGTTAATGTAATACCATTGGCTAGCATTGCTTCTAATGGGAAACTCATAGAAGTTTTACCACCATGATGATCTTCATCCGCATCGGTGTCACCAACATCCATATTATCATCATCTAAATAATTATCCTGAGATGATGATGAATCCTGACTAAAACGTTCTTGAGGTTTCTTTGTTGTAATATCAAAAATTTCTGAATCATCTTTTGGAAATTCAAAATAATTATAAATTACTTTTCTTTTTAATTCAAATGAAATATTACGTTCATGGTTTTTTGCCCTTATTCTTTCAAACCATTGTTCGATATTTTCAGATTCCTTTAATAAAGCAACAATAGTAATACTCATATTATCACAACCAATACCTGAACCTTCAGTTGTTGGCGAACAACATACATCAATTATCCTTGATGCAATGTCATTTAATGTCATATCACCTTTATTAATACCATACAAAACTAAATCGGCACATTCTTGAGAAGTTAAACAATCCCAAATACCATCACACGCTAAAATGACAAATTCATCATCATTATAATCTAAATCATGTTGAAAGATATCTGGAACGCATGTAACAATTTGCTCATGCGGTCCTAATGATGTGTTAGACTTAAATTCAAAATCACCTAAAGCACGAGATAGTGCTAAATTACCATTAACACGATCCATTTCGACAAAACCATCTGCAGCAATAATACGTGATTTTTCACTTAGTAAAGTTGGTTTATGATCATATGACAATGCTTTACCATTACCGTTGGTACATAAAACGGTTCTACTATCACCAGAATTAGCACAAATCAATAAATTTTGTAATTTTGAAATAACAATTGCTGTAGCTGTACAACCACTATGATCATTTTTCAAAACAGGATCTTGTAATAGTTCTTCATCTGTAGCTAGAAAACAATCAATCATGGCTTGAGATAATTTACCCTCTTGGAAACTTTTCTGTTTTTGTAAAATAGAAGCAACTTTTTGTCCTGCAAATTGAGCAACACCGGAACCACCATGACCATCAAAGATAGTATAGAAAGCAATATGATCATCTGATGACGCTTCACTCATAAGATTAGGTTCCACTATGTGTGAATCTTCCATTGACATACGCCACCCCTGCATGGCACAGAGACCAAAAGCAGTTAGCAAGTCTTCACCAGAGTGGTGCTCTTTATCAATGACCGGATTGGATAGTATTTGTCCCATGATTTAACAAAAAAAAATTTTATAATGAATGGAATGCTGTTTAGTAATTCTAGTCTATATTCGATGATTCTATCGTGAACGTAGATGAGAAGGATTGGAATACTTTAAAAAAATAAATTTTCTTGTTTGTTTATTCAAAATGCCAAAAAAAAAAATGTATATGTATAAATATATATCTCGTCTATTAATGGACAATATAATGGGTTCAATGGATTAGCGCTAGATATTGTAAATGTGAGAAACAATAGCAGCGGTGATTTAGAGTAATGATGCAGTTGCAATTACAATTGCAAGGCTAGTGGTTGAATTTTCCACTTGAATTTCTGTTTCCCTTTTCTTCAAGACTCGATTTTCGTTGTTAGCAAAAAATAAAAAAAATTTTCCCTGTGTCTGTGTGTGTGTGTTTTTCCTCTGTTATATTTCATTTCAAAGAGCTATTCTTCAAGGACAATATATCCGTTGAAACTGCATGTCTCACACCAAGAGTCCAATCTAAGTAACTGCCACAATGAATAGTTAAAATAGCTTTAATGATAGCGGCAATTGTTCAAATAGCTTGTTCTTTACTATACATTCTTCTTTGATTAGTAAATTTATAGCACCATCATCACGTCTAACGATGTGTGAGTCAATGAAAAATAAATAGTCTGATAAAAATTCGGCGAAGACTTGGAAGTTAAAAGTGAAAAATTATCATTGCTGGAACTGTGTCGTCTTGTTAGTTTACTTGTATAAACTCTTGAAACTTTAAGTTTAGCAATCTAATTTGTGGGTATTCACTGACAAGGATATTAGTACATTAATACTGGAAAAAATTGTGTTGCGATCGTTGCTACCACGCCAATAATACTGGATTACGAACATATTAAATATATCCTAGCTATGTCATCATCAATCAAAATTCAACCGGATTTAAATACTCTTAAGGAACTAGTCGTTGAGAACAATGATGAATCCATCAACATGTATCCTGTCTTCGCCTTTCTTCCTTCTTTGGAACTTACTCCTCACGTCGCTTATCTAAAATTGGCTAACTTGAATGATCCACATAGAACTGAATCTTTTCTATTAGAAGGTGCTAAGACAAATAATGAATTGGATCGTTATTCTTTTATTGGATTTTCACCAAGAAAAATTATCAAAACTGGTCCAACAGAAGGTATTGAGACTGATCCATTAACAATTTTACAAGATGAAATGGCTACTACAAAATTAGCTGAAAATGTTCCTGGTTTACCACCTTTAAGTGGTGGTGCAGTAGGTTATATCTCTTACGATTGTGTTCGTTATTTTGAACCAAAGACAAAGAGATCATTGAAAGATGTCTTAAAAGTCCCAGAAGCTTATTTGATGCTATGTGACACAATTGTAGCATTCGACTACGTATTTCAGAGATTTCAAATTATTCATAATATTAATACAAAGGAAACTCCGTTAGAAGAAGGTTATAAACATGCCTGTGAAATTATTACTGATATAGTTAATAAATTGACCGATAAGAGTAAACCAATCGCATACCCGGAACAACCACCAATTAAATTAAATCAAACATTCACTTCAAATATTGGTAAAGAAGGTTATGAACAACACGTCTCTACTTTAAAACAACATATTAAAAAAGGTGACATCATCCAAGCAGTTCCATCTCAAAGAGTTGCTAGACCAACTTCATTACATCCATTCAACATTTACAAACACTTACGTACTGTCAATCCATCTCCATACCTATTTTACATCGATTGTTTGGACTTTCAAATAATTGGTGCTTCACCAGAATTATTATGTAAATCTGATTCTAAAAATAAAGTAGTCACACATCCAATTGCAGGAACAGTCAAGAGGGGCAAAACTGCAGAAGAAGATGATAAATTAGCTGATGAACTATATGGATCCTTAAAAGACCGTGCTGAACATATTATGTTGGTTGATTTGGCACGTAATGATATAAATAGGGTCTGTGATCCATTGACTACTAACGTTGATAAATTATTGACTGTACAAAAGTTTTCTCATGTTCAACATTTAGTTTCTCAAGTTAGCGGTACTTTAAGACCTTCAATGACATATTTTGATGCTTTTAGATCTATTTTCCCTGCAGGTACCGTGAGTGGCGCACCAAAGGTTAAAGCTATGGAATTGGTTGCGGAATTGGAAGGTGAAAGACGTGGTGTCTATGCAGGTGCAGTAGGTAATTGGTCTTATGATGGTAAGAATATGAATACATGTATTGCATTAAGAACTATGGTATATAGGGATGGTGTTGCATATTTACAAGCTGGTGGTGGTATTGTTTACGATTCTGATGAATATGACGAATATGTTGAAACCATGAATAAAATGATGGCTAATCACAGTACTATTGTTCAAGCAGAAGAAATTTGGGCAGCTAGGGTTGGCTCTATTTAGTTATATCACCTTGTTCAAGCATTTTGTACTTGTCTACGTATCAGTATAAAATTTACAATTTATATAAGAAAGCCATGATTTTTAGCGATTGAAGCTCTGCTTAGACAATCTTGAGTAGTTATGCATGAAAGAAAGATTCTCCATTTAATATGCTACTAGTACGGTATCGTATTCAACCCTTGGGTATATACTACTCCCAGAAAGAGTGCATTTATATATACATAGGTTTATTTTTATAAAAGAAAGATCAGTTATTTGTTTTCCTTCCGAGGTCCTTTAAAAAAAAGTTGACTCGAAAGGCACATTACATTATATAGACTTAGCGCATACATTCAGAAAATAGGAGATACTATAAGGATGAAGTCGAAAATGACTCGTAATAAAAAGCTGAAATATATCTTTGTGTCTTTTGTACTGATTGTAATATCCGCATTTTTTTTAGACAGCCGAAATGTTAGTTACTGGGAACAATTCTTTGTAATTTCAGGAGTATCATTTTTTGGAACAATTGCTTATGGAACTAACGTTATTATACCACAAGTATGTAATATAAATACCGAAAAGGCCATTCCAGTAATAACAGTTTCAGGACCCTTATGGTGTGCGGGAACATATTTGGTAGGCAGTGTTTCTGGGTCGCTATCAGCAGGCCTTACACTGGAAGCTTCTCTTGAGGCAATTCCTGACAAATGGCAATGGTGGAAAGGCAAACATTTGACTCAAAAGACAGGCAATTAGTTATGTTGCAGTAATAACAAGGAATCAATTGCTATTTAAAAGAAACGCCATAGATAACACTATATAAATTTACCCTTTATATGATACATTAACTTTATGAAAATTATGACCCTAATCAATTAAAAAGAATAGAAAAAACTTTTGAAAACGAATGTTGAATGCGTTATAATATACAAGTATCATTATAAATATAAATATATCGAAAAAATAGCAGAAAGACTTGCTATTTAGAAGTATGCTAATAAAGTAAGAGATATAGCGATTGTCTAATTGAATAATTAGAAAATCCACTGATGTTGAATAAAGTAGCTCGCTATACCATTGAGGAATTAAAGTAAAAGACAGAGAACAGAGCTTTTAAATCAAGTGATTTATTTCTTGTACTGTTCACGGAAATGTTTAGCAGCTTCGACCATATGGGTTAAAGATAATCTAGTTTCTTCCCAACCTCTGGTCTTCAAACCACAATCTGGGTTAACCCAAAACTTTTCGGCTGGATAAGTCTTCAAAATTGTCTCGATCTTTGTAATAAATTCTTCTGTAGATGGGACTCTTGGAGAATGAATATCGAACAAACCTAAACCAATATGGTTTGGATAGTCCTTAAATTCAGCAATATAAGATGCGTCATCCTTCTTAGAGAATTCAATCGAGACGACATCAGCATCTAAGGCCTTGATATGATTTGGATCTAAATCAGAGTAACAGAAATGAGAGTGAATTTGGGTAGTATTCTTAACACCAGAAGTAGCAACCCTGAAGGCCTCCGCAGCCCATACATAGTAAGCGGATCTTTCGGCACCAGCTCTTAATGGCAAACCTTCTCTAATGGCTGGTTCATCAACTTGGATAATTTTAATACCGGCAGCTTCTAAGTCGTTGACTTCGTCTCTCAAAGCTAAAGCTAATTGGTAGGCTTGAGTTTGTTGGTCAATATCATCTCTTGGGAAAGACCATCTTAAACAAGTGATTGGACCAGTTAACATACCCTTGACATGTTTCTTAGTTAATGATTGAGCATAAACAGATTCTTTAACAGACATAGCCTTTGGTCTGGATAGGTCACCGACAATAATAGGTGGTCTAACATATCTTGAACCGTAAGATTGGACCCAACCGTTTGTGGTGAAAGCGTAACCCTTTAATTGTTCACCAAAGTATTGGACCATATCATTTCTTTCTGGTTCACCATGGACTAGGACATCTAAATCAATTTCTTCTTGAAATCTAATAACTTTTTCAATTTCGGCGTTAATAAAAGCTTCGTATTCTTCAGCAGTGATGGTACCCTTATTAAACTTGTTTCTATTGATTCTAATATCTTTGGTTTGAGGGAAAGAACCAATGGTAGTGGTTGGGAATAATGGTAGCTTGAAGACTGGCTGTTGTTCAACTAGTCTCTGTGGGAATGGAGAGGCTCTAGTAGACATCTTAGCATCAATAGAGGCAACTCTCTTTTGAACAGCGGCATCATTAACAATAGCGGAGTTAGCTCTTGCGGAGATGAAAGCAGCATTAGCTTCTAAAGCAGAAGAAACATCTGTACCAGAAACGTTGTTTGCAATGGTAACAACTTCAGCTAATTTTTGGGTTGCGAAGGAGAAGTATCCCTTTAATTCAGCATCAAGTTTGGTTTCATTTTCTAAATCAACAGGGGTATGTAATAAAGATGATGAGGTAGCAACGACAACTCTTTCAGCTCCTAATTTGGCAATAGCTTTATTGACGAATTCAGAAGACTTGGCAAAGTTGTTCTTCCAGATATTTCTACCATCAACAATACCGACAGATAAAGTTTGGTTTGGTCCAATGATTGAACTGACTTGGTCGAATTGTTCTGGGGCTCTAACAAAATCAATATGTAAACCGGCGACTGGTAAACCTTTTAAGGCGTCTAAGTTTGGTACGACGGTACCGAAATAGGTTGCTAAGGTAATCTTTGGTAAATTAGTTTGTTGAGCAAAATAAGCGTAAGCCTTTTTAACAGCGTCTTGGACTTGCTGTGGTAAATCTAAAACTAAAGTTGGTTCATCTAATTGAACATCAGTAGCACCGGCGGCAAATAACTTTTGTAAGATTTCAGTGTATAACGGCAATAACTTATCTAATAATGATAATGGATCTAAAGTTAAAGAATCTTTGTCCGCTTTACCTAAGTATAAGAAAGATACTGGACCAACTAAAACAGGTCTGGTTTGAACACCTAAAGCCTTAGCTTCTAAGTATTCATCGACTGGTTTTTGACCATTCAATTTGAAATTGGTAGAGTGAGAGAAAGTTGGTCTAACATAATGGTAGTTGGAGTCAAACCATTTAACCATTTCTAGAGCAGTAACATCAACAGCTTTTTCAGTTTCGGTAGCCTTTCTTTGTAAACCTCTACCCATGGCAAACAAAGTATCCAATTGAGATAATTGATATTTAGTGTAACGATCTGGAATGACGTTAAAAAGAAGGGATAAATCTAAGACTTGGTCATAGTAAGAGAAATCATTAGATGCGATAATTTCGACACCAGCATCTTTTTGTAATTTCCAATTTTGAGCTCTGATATCCTTACCGACTTTCAATAATTCTTCGACGGTAGCCTTACCATTCCAGTAAGCTTCAGTGGCTTTTTTTAGTTCTCTATTTGGGCCAATTCTTGGAAACCCTAAAACAGCAGATTTAACCATTATTAATTATTATTATTTGCTTTGTTTGTGTAGATGATAAATGAATATCTTCGATAATAATATTTTCTCTTTTTCAAGGGATGTCAATTAAGAAGATTATAAAGAAAAGAATTAAGTTTTCAATTATAAGAATCCGACAAAAAATAATGTATTTATATACATATTTTTTTTTTTCATATGGTATTAAACTTGACTTGAGCATATATTTGAGAACTACACTATTTTCCTAGTCATTTACACATTTTTAGTTCTAGTTTTGATTTATGTGAGTACCATGTACGAATATAAGATTATATTGATGGGCCACTCGTACAAGAAGAAGGCTCGTACCACGGTGCTACTGGTACTAAGGTTACTTAGTAGAAAGTCCTGTTTATTGGTGTACCCATCCATCTCAAGAGCAGAAACAAAACTTCTGTTCTGGCGAGTTCCCGTTTCTCCATTGCGAACAGCCCATAAATAGCATTATCACATGCCAGATAACTGTGGTATCAAGCGATGCTGATAATCTTTTTCGGGCTTCGAACTACGTCCCCTTGATGAAGATGACTTCTTTTTCCACTTTTCTGACTCAAGCACTTCTCTCCTACACACTTGGTCTATTCTTTATCACAGACCAGAAACGGTTAGAAAATTGATATGAATTTCACGTGGGATGATATTTATAAAGTGTGGGGGGATCGTAAAAAATGCACGTGACGTTTTGACATTTTCCACCCAGAAAGGGAAAGTAACGCTATTCTTAATTGACTATTACAGATATTAGTAGTTTGTGAGATCTCGATTTACAAAAGTCTTGGATACAGAACACTAGGATAGTAGCTGGTTTGGGTTACATCAAATATTAAGAAATGGTAGTAAAAGAGGATTCAATTACATCCCTAAGGAAAGAATGCAACAAGTTTGTGTCAAGAAATGATGAACTAGCCAAACAAAATACAACATTGAAAAAAGAATATACCACATTGCTTCGAAAAGCTTCGAGTGTAATGTGTGCTCTTAGTGAGATGGAACCAACACTAAATGAAATGCAAACGGTTAAAACCCCAAAACTGATATCAGAGGAAGCCGTTAAGACGGTTCCGGGCTTGCAGTGGTATAACGATCAAATTGAACTTTTCGCAGCTTCATTACAAAAGACAGAAGCTGGTGAAGAAGAGGATGACGAATTTGAAATACCTGAAGAATTATTAGACACTTATACGTTATATAAAAATACCCCATTGTTATATAAGGATACATTATAAAAAAAAATTCTGCGTTTCATTTGGCGTACATATTAGTTCCTTTTCAAATGTATTTGTATATATATATATATACGTTTGTATTAGTTTGCAGTAGTGTCTGTTATTTCCGCATTTTTTATTTTCTTGTCATGTTTAATAACATTTTCTAATGCCTTGGTATTTATAAATAGCCCACATAAAAATTTACGGACATGTGGCTTAAACCTGAACAGATCCATCATCTCCATTACTCGTAAAAACATTGTGTCACACTCAAATAATGCAGTCCCATATCTGTTATTTAATTCTGTAATCGTTTTAATGGCTGCATTCGACAAAATATGATTTCCTAATTGACTTACAGCATCGATGACCTTATCAAAGATATTATCTTTTGTAACTTCAGATTTATCACCATTTTCTTCCTCTTCTGTGCTTGTGACAACACTCGTTATTGTATTCGCTCTTTCTTTTCTACTCATAGATAACGCCTCTGTAGAAATTGTACTCTTATTCATCAATTGTTCAAGGTTGCTAATCTTCTCGTTTAAAGGATTTTCAATCATATCTTTCTCCGATAATAAATGATCTAAGTCAAATTCAATTGGGGCAGATTTTTCTACCAAATCACCATTAAGAGAATTAAACTCGAGAATTTCATTCTTATACTCCTTATGTATTAGCCATTTGTTTTCGTTGAACGATAGGAACTTATCCAATCTATCAGGTAATGTAATACCGATAGGCTCTTCCTGAACACTAATTGAACAACTCCAGCCCATTTCATCAAGAATCTCGCATCCTTCCTTTGTACGACTAATTAACCCTAGAGCATAAAATGCGGTAAATCTAACATTCGTTACACTTGCACCATACGATATTTGGATTATGTCTTCAACTAATGAGTAATTATCTAAAAGTCCGATCCCCAATTCAGTAGATCCAATATAGCCACAACTCCATAAAGCTGCCTTGACATTTACTATAGCCTCTGCATCTTCTGTCTCCATAGAATCATTCACATATTTTTTGATCAGATTCATGAATTGAACTAAATCACCATTTTGACTCAAAAGTGTAATCCCGTCTTCTGTCTTGGCCAAACTTTCATAGAAATGTAACGGTAATCGATTCGTACTATTATGCAGTTCACGGCCGTCTCTCCTTTGTGTATACAGGTTTTTTTTCAAGAAATCTTCCACAATAGAAACGTATTCAGTGTTTTTCTTCTTCACCCATGATTCTCTTTCTTGCTCTACAAAATTAATTTCATTGAGTAACTGAAATCCGTAAGGTTTTCCTAAAAGCTCAAAAAGAATTGGTGAACGAATAAAAACCATCTGGTTTAAAAACGTTCTTAATGAAACACTCAGCTCCTTTGATTTATCACCTTCAACAATGCATTCATATAATGCTTGGTCGGCAATGGCTACAACATTAGGACTCAAATCATATAGTTGTCTTGTCAACATTTCCATTTTATATCTTTGTAATTTAAAGCGAGAATCAGGAAGATCGCCATCGTCATTTTTCATTGTTAATAGTTCTTTTAATCTTTCACCAATATACCTCGTAGCTCGCATTCTAACGTTTTCGTTTGCGACAACCAAAGCTTTTCCAATAATTGTCCGACAGTGTGACGAATATTTTAAATCTAACTCTGGTAGTGTTAATAACAAAAATTTTAGGCCTATAGGAGACTCAAACTGAAACATTTTATAAATCACAGTGAAGAAATTCCAACGCATCAATATACTGACACCATTGGATGATCTAGTTAGCACCCCTATAAATTTGAAATAACCGTAAATTATTTTGGTTCTTAATGTTGTTTCATTAAAAATGTTTGAGCTGTTATTCTCTTCCATAGCTCTAAAAAGTAAGGAGGCTAATTGCGGAATGATCTTGGTATCATCTGTTAGAATCTTCATACCTTCTGGATTTGAAGTTAGCATCTTGAAAAATGAGCAACCCACTTGAACATACTTTTGTGAAAACCTTGCGCCTTGGTTAACATTTGAGAATCTTAATCTCAGGGGTCTGTAAAATACAAGTAGCCTTCTAACAAATTTAGTAGACTTCACTAACTCTTCTAGTTGTTTTTTGTTCATTAATGGACCTTCCAATAGTTCTTGTATGATATTCCAATTCCAAAGAGAAAAATCTTTTGTCTGTAATACCCTGGAATCATAAACCATTTTTCTAAATCTTAAATCATCTACATCATCAACCAGTAAATTTTCCTTGATAGCTAATGTGTATTTCTTCATGCTGTCAGAATAATCAATTTTGGTCATTCCCAAGGTGTTTCTATTTTTGTTCATATTTAACATAATCTTATCAAACTCAAAGGTTTCTTGTACAAAATTTGGCTGTACTTTTGACAAGCTTTGGAATGAAGGGAATAGTCCATCGTTCATTAAATTCGTTCTCATATTTAGATATTCTGCTAACAAATATCTACCATTAGCTATTAGTTTATCGCTAAATTTGCTATCGTCAGTCTTACTAACCAAATCTGTAATATGATCATGAAAGTTGCTGCTATCCAGTATCGAAATTAATAATGCTAACTGTTGATTAAACGGAGATGACTCCCTAAGAAATTGAGATGGATTATTTTTGAAAGCGGTAGAACTTTTAGGTCTTGGCCTATATACCAGATATCTGATACGTAAAACATCCAGGAATATGTCAATTAGATATTGTGCACATAGTGGAACTTGAAAAAATGATAATAACTCTTTGATTGGTTTGAAGTTATTCATAGAAAACAGCATTATCCCGTTGTAATTCTTCAGAGCTCTTGAAATCAAAACAGAGGCATTTTGTAATTTTTCAATATTTATAGATGTTTTCGTATTTGTATCTGAAAAGACTGTCATTAAAACAGATATACTAAAGTCCTTCAAAAAATATTTTCTTGTGCTATGTGTGCCCATGAGACCAAGGATCGTGTCTAATATGATGGACGCTAAAGAGAAAGATGAGTAATTCTTTAATAAATCCTCCAGCACTCGCATTCCGTGGCAATCATTTACAATCTGCGGATGCTCAAAACAAAATTCCAGTAAAGTCTCTAGTGCCATGGTTCTCATTGAATCGTCTGTCTTTTCAACACAACTTATAATTGCTTGAACTATCCCTTTGGTTACGCCATTTTTATATTCAGCAAAAACACGAACCAATTTTAGGGCTTGCTCTCTTTCTATTTGGTAACTGTTATCTCTAGCTAAAGATATTATTATGAAAGCATCCAACCGGAAAGAAAGCAGTTGTTCTACAAATTCTTGACCATTAACTAGATACCTGCAAATACGAAATGCAGCAGCTGTAACCATCTTATCCTCGTTTAATAGTAGCGACTGGACAGTATATAAGAATGATGTCAAAACTAAATCTTGCCGCAGTTCTGGGTATGTTCTCAGTATGTCAACTAAACTATTTGCCTTTTTCAAAAGAAAATCTGTGGAGATATTTTGATCTTGTAGACTTTGCATATATTCACTAATTTTCCAAGTAGCACTCTCGATTGTAGGTAAATTGACAGGTGTATGAGATTCTTGATCTGTTTCTGCGGAGTTTGGCTTCAGATCACTGGTATCCATACTATTATCAGCTAAGATCATATCATGCCCTGAGATATTATCCGCGCTAAAATCAGTTAAACGATCTAAACTATCGTCATTCTGGATGCTTGATATATCTTCTTTAGAAACACCGTTTATTGAGTCAAATGAATAATCCTTTTCATATTCTGTGCTCTTTCTTGCCTGGTCGTACTGTAATTTCAAGTCACATATTTGTCTTTCCAACTTTTTAATTGTCTTGTCTAATTCCCTAATTTGCGTATTTGTTCTAATTCTCATGGAGTGTTTTTGTAAATGTTCAGTTGAGTATTCGCCAGTATAAATATTTGATCCCGTAGTATCTCGTACTTTTTCGATATCCTCTTTCTTCTTCTTTACCTGTTGTAAATCTTGTTGTAATCGATTTATCTCTGATCTTACTCCCAATAACACTTTCGTTACATTACTCCTTGGTCTTCTCGATTGTAACGGACTTGTCGGTGATGGTGACATTGGATCTATCTTTCTTGTTGAAACAAATGATGTTGATAGAACTAGGTTCTGTTTATTTCTCTTTGACGTACTATTCGCTCTCGATCGCATTGGATTATATGTGGGAGATTTTACACTCGCAGAGCCAGTGGAATGTAAAGTAGGCGATGGACTGTACCTCTGATTCGTCCCGTTCATCGGTGTTGTCATTGAACTTGTTGTCCTGGTTATTGTCTTAGCTCTCCCTTTTCAATCAATCTTATTTGTAGTTTATTTTATGCATATATTTCATTGCATCATATGTAACCATATTTCTTCAACTGGGCGCGAATTGAAAAATATACAATAATGTATCTGGCATCGATGAACTAATTGCAAAGGAAATGTTAAAAAGAAAAACAGACATTATATAAATAGTGATAACAAATTAGGATTGGTGTCAGTCTATATATTATGACATGAATATAGATATATTTACAAAAGTCATTGACTTCTTTTCTTGCTACTATTATTTATCATCTTTAATAATATCACTTAGCTGCTCAGATAATGGCTTACCATTATCACCTTCTTTTTCAATCATTTCAATAGAAGCTTGATTATCTGCGTTGAAGAATCGCCTTAATCCAGATCCAAACTCAGAGATAGTAGATATATCCCATATCCAACAACCACCAAGTGTAACCATCGAGAATAATCCTACTGACAAGCCGGAAGACAATATAAGAGCTTTTACAGCTTCATCTTGGTAGACTTGAGTGGGTGGGTTATTATTGGAATGAAACAGTCCAGGTTTATCTATAGTAAAAAGTTAGTAAAAAAGAAAAGACTTTGTTTTATCAGTTCAACTTACATACATTTAAGTGATATCATAGTTTTATTTATCATTCTTGCACAGAGCAAACTCAAAGCTGTAGCAGCAAAAAACCTCAGCTGTTGTTGTCTTTGCCTTTTTTTACGATCATCAGCTTGCATATCTTCAGTAAATATAGTTGACTTTAGGATGGTTGAATCAGTATGTCTTCGAGATACAATGCCTGATTTCTTAAATTCGGAAAATACTTTATGTCCCTTATAAATTAAAATTTCATGTAAAACATTTGCACAATCAAGTCAATAAATAGAAAAGTATCATAATTATTAATATTTTATATTATTTTTTGTTTTTGGATTTAATCGCTTTATGTAAATATATTATATCCTTTTTAAAGTACATACATAAGAGATCATGAAGTATATATATATGCATTTTGGGGGGAAAAAATCAACTCGAATCTTAAATAAAGGCGATAGATATCCTTAATCCTGTCTCATCTTTAAATTTCTCTTTATAACCTTATCCTTCTTAATAATATACACCACGGCACCCCAACCAGATAAAGCATCACGATCAGCAGCATTCAAAAGGGCTTGACTTATCGTTTCAAATAAATCTTCAGCTTCTAGGTTTGGTTCATATAATGATTCACACATACCAAATAATTGATCAGATGCAGTACCACTAACTATAAAATCTTTAGCTTCATCAATACAACCAATTAAGTCAAAACCTGCGATGAATGGTTTACCAGATTTAGAGTTAATACCCGCTACTACAGGTCCAACGAAATATGGGCCAAATCTTCTTTCATACAATGTACTTGAGACCAATTCTGTAAAAGTTTCCGGTTCAATGGCTCTATCTTCTTTTAATTTATATATGTTTGTTTTATAACGAAATGTCTCACTTAACGTAGTAACATCTGTGGCTAAGCCAGTTATACCTAAAAATACATGACCATAATGGAAGATTTTTTCAAAGTTATTAGAGACACCTAGTGACTGACTACCTAAACGTAAATCACAAGCAATGGCGACACAATCTTTACCTGCCATTGCGACTACAATACCACCATTAATCGAACTTGGGTCAGACATTTTTATGTATATACGTTTTGGTTTTGTTTTTGTGCTTTGCTTTGCAATGCTATTCACAAAGGGATATATGTATTTAATGGTTTGTTAAACTAATAGTTCATTCAAGTTCCTTCCCCTTCAAATAAACCACCTTGAACTGGTTTTGCCACCTTACGGAATCTTCATCTAAAGTGAAAAAAAAGATCTAGTTAAGAGTTTACCCGGCCCAGAAGATGGATATTACTTAACTGAACAAGTGACATGGTTATTCAGTTATGGATAAAAGAGTAAAGAAAATGAATTAGATCTTCTTTTTAATTGTTTCTAATCTTAGCAAGACTGCTACTACTTGAAAATTGTAATTTATTTAGATTTGGTCGATGTAGTTAAGATGTAAAAAAAAAAAGTACTTTTAAAAAGCTGGTAATTCCTAGAATGGAGAACCACTCAAGCCCAGTAATCCTAAGACAGTACATCAATGCATAGACCTATATCTAAAATATATAAATTAAATACTTTTCTCTTTATATACCTATTTACGTTTGCGAGAGGAAAAAATAATGCCCCTACACAAATTTAACGTACCCTGAAGGTGTTTTATACCATAACGACTATCAGAAAGAAAAGATTTGCGTCTGCTCCTACAAAATATGCCGCTGATTTGCTGAAGTGGAACAAGGGCTTGTGTGAAGAGTCTATTCTATTCCCGTCAAAGCTGCAAAAGTGTCCAGTTAGTGAGAATTCCACACAGTGACCGCTAAACGGCCCCAGGAAAAGAATTTTCATTTCACGCGTTATTTACAAACGCGCAAACTGAGTGTATATCAAGGGAATTATCGAGAAGAGTTACATTACAGGGATAAAGAGAAAGAAAAAAAATTTCAAATCTAATTTCATAGAGTGATCTCGACTTTAGATATTAGAAAACAATCGGAGTATAAAGTATGTCGCAGGTTCAGGAACAACACATTACTCAGTCTCAGACTGATCATGCCTCTATCTCTTTGATGTCTACAGCACCTGCTGAACCCACTCAGATGGCCGGTGGCGAAACTTTTGAAGGCGATCATGAACAGGGAGTTGAAGACGTTGCTGTTGATACCGAAATGCAAGAAGATATAGGGGATGCTGAAGATGTTGCTCTAGTGTCATTTGTGCAGTTAGAAAAATTACAAGTTAATGGGATTACAACATCAGATATCAAAAAATTAAGAGATAATGGGTTACATACTGTTGAAGCTGTAGCTTATGCTCCACGTAAAGCATTATTAGAGATCAAAGGTATCTCTGAAGCCAAAGCAGATAAACTATTAAATGAAGCAGCTAGATTGGTACCAATGGGTTTTGTCACTGCAGCTGATTTCCATTCAAGAAGATCTGAAATGATTTGCTTAACAACAGGTTCGAAAAATTTAGATACTTTACTGGGTGGTGGTGTCGAGACAGGTTCAATAACGGAATTATTTGGTGAATTTCGTACCGGTAAATCACAGTTATGCCATACTTTGGCAGTAACTTGTCAAATCCCATTAGATATTGGTGGTGGTGAAGGTAAATGTTTATATATCGACACAGAAGGTACATTTAGACCTGTTAGATTAGTCTCGATTGCACAAAGATTTGGTCTTGATCCAGATGACGCCTTAAATAATGTTGCCTATGCTAGAGCTTATAATGCAGACCATCAGTTACGATTATTAGATGCTGCAGCACAAATGATGAGTGAATCCAGATTTTCATTAATCATCGTTGATTCTGTTATGGCCTTATATAGAACCGATTTTTCCGGTCGTGGTGAATTAAGCGCAAGACAAATGCATTTAGCTAAATTTATGCGTGCTTTGCAACGACTGGCTGATCAATTTGGTGTGGCAGTCGTTGTTACTAATCAAGTTGTCGCTCAAGTTGACGGTGGTATGTCATTTAATCCAGATCCAAAAAAACCTATTGGTGGTAATATTATGGCACATTCTTCAACTACAAGATTAGGTTTTAAGAAAGGTAGAGGTTGTCAGAGAATTTGTAAAGTAGTTGACTCGCCATGTCTTCCTGAAGCAGAATGTGTATTTGCAATCTATGAAGATGGTATTGGTGACCCAAGGGAGGAAGATGAATAGAAGAAAAAAAACGTTCGTATCTCATTTTAACCATCTTTCAGTTCTTTCCCCCATATGTACCATCATCTTCATTTATTTTTAGTTCTCTTTCACATATATATTGTTATATACTTATCTAATGGATTCAATTTTTTTGGTTTCTTTTAAAATATTGTCATTATTATTATTTTTTTCCGCTATTTCTCAATTATTAGCAACAAATTGTTAATATTTAATGAATCCAATAAACAAAAGAAATTGAAGAAGTAAAAACAAGAAATCGTAAGGAATTAGTTAAATTCGAGGTTCTGATTGTCAAGATATAATCTTATGAAATCAACTACTTTTATGTCTATGTCTGGCGGCTAAATTACAAGTCTTCCAAATTACACCAAAAAAAAGGGATAATTCCCGACCAAACCTACTTGTAGTTCACTCTCCAATCTCGAACTCGAAACCATCTATTAATAATAGCAATCAATAACAATTCGAACTCTTTCTAATAAAGAGTATACTTTATATTACTATGGTGGCGTATAAAAAGCGTCGCGCTCCAAAAGCTGCCCCTTCCACTTCCACTTTCCCCCTACCAAAGTTTCGCTTGTTTCGTTCCGGTTGCTAACAGTGGCGTGTGTTGTGCTGTGCTGTGCCTCTTAAAAAGAGAAATAAATATACAAAAAGAGACAATACGGAACGATCGCTGATGTGATCTTTCAAATTGGCTTTGTTGAGCTACTAACGGTTCAGTCTAAGTACCCCTTCAATTCTATCATTTGGAATTTAAAAGACGCTTTACTTTTTATTTTTTTTTTTTTGATTGTTTAACCATCGTAACCTCTTGCCAAGGCTTGTGTAATTTTTTAAGGTCACTCATTCTTCAGCTCAATAACCTTCTATCGCATACGAAACATACATACATATATATATTCACGGCCCTATAAGCATGCTAAAAAGACTACTATCGGTGAATAAGTCTAGTAAGGAAAGAGACGATATAAGAAGAAAGTCAAATAATGTCTCGTCATTAGATAAAGCAAAGGGGAAACCATTTAGCTCGAAGAAACATGTATCAAAGAGGTCAATAGATGAAAAACCAAGAACTTTAATAAATTCAACAATACCCGAATTAGAAAATGATACAAAGGACAAACAGCCATCTCAATCTTCTTCCCTAATCAAAGAAGGTGATGATTCTTATCTAAGTAATGACAAAAATTATATCACTACAGCGAAAGTTACCACTACAGCTCCTTTAGGGTCCAATTTGGAGTTTCCTACATCCTCACAAAATTTACAAATTGAAGATTCCTTCAACGAATTGATTAATTTAGATATTAACTTACTATTCCCTAAGACAACGAAAGAATTACCGTTCGGTGATGGGTCAAATAAAGTATTTGGTTACGAAAATTTTGGTAATACCTGTTATTGTAACTCTGTATTACAATGTTTATACCACTTGCAGAACTTCAGAAAAAATATACTGATGTACCCACCACCACCAGAAAATATGGAAAGGCATCGTAAACTGAAAATGACTGGTAACTCCCCAAGAATATTTACAAAAGACAGTTTCAATCCAAATACAAACACAAATACATCCACCGAGAATAATCGCCAAGAAAATACTAATAACGATGCAGACAACAACAAGGACAAGGAAAGCATTTCATGTAATGAGAATAGTGACAATAACAGCAATAACAGCAAAAACAATGATAAATCAGATTCAAAAAATCAAGATAAAAGAAATTCATTTATGCAGACATTAAGTAAATATGGTTCGGATAGTGCATTAAACGGTACATTAAGTAAGAAAAAGAAAAATAACAAAAATTCAGTTTCTTCATCTGCATCTTCTTCATCAATAGATAATAAAATTGAACCAATTCATACAATAATAATGTCTTCAGATTCAATGACCGAAAAATTACATGAAGACTGTAAAAAAATTGTTGTTGGAAGAAAATTATCAAATATTGTACCAATCACCAATTCATCACATTCAAATGCCAGTTCGACTACAACGGCCCTGCAATCTACCCCACCATCATTAGATTTGAAAAACTCAGCTGATACTCTGACAGAAAGGCAAACAAAGACTATAATTGCTACACCTTCCCCCTACACAAGTGAACAAAGAAAAGCAGCTGCACTAATAAGAGGTCCTGTATTAAATGTAGATCATATGATCAAGGTCACTGCAAAACCAAATATATATAACAGCTTGAAGGACTTATTTGAGTGTATAACCGAAAATGAAAATTTAACAGGTGTAGTATCCCCTACTCAGTTCGTGAAAACACTGAGAAAAGAAAATATACTATTTAACACAATGATGCAACAGGATGCCCATGAATTTTTAAACTTCTTATTGAATGAATTAAATGAATACTTGCAATTCCAAACAGGTCAAGTCACAATACCCAGTGAAATAAGAAATTTTGTGTTGGATCAGTTCCAAGGTAGTTTAATCAACAGAAGTAAGTGTCTAACTTGCGATACGGTCACATCAAGTGAGGAACCATTTTTAGATTTCCCAATTGAAATAAAAGACGATGAAGAGATAAATATTCAAGACATTTTGCAAAATTACCATCAACGAGAGATGTTGAATGGATCAAATAAGTTCTACTGTAATAACTGTTATGGGCTTCAAGAGGCAGAAAGATTAGTTGGTATCAAAAAGTTACCAAGCACACTAGCCATTCACCTCAAAAGGTTCAAATATGTAGAATCGCAGAATGCAAATATCAAATTATTCAACAAAATTCACTACCCATCCACTCTTACGGTCTCTTCTACTTTCGATACCTCAATTTCAAGAACATATGAACTTAAAGGTGTGGTAATACATTTAGGAAGTGGTCCACAACATGGTCACTATGTATCATTGTGCAAAAGTGAAGTATTTGGTTGGTTACTGTTTGATGACGAGACTGTAGAGTCTGTGGATGAATCTAGCGTTCTGAAATACATTGGTGATTCGAATGATCAGTCCACGGCATATGTATTATTCTACAAAGAAATCGAGAATTCTGTTTCTGAAACGAAACCGGAGTCTATTGAAACGAAGGAAAATCTTCGTGATCAAACTGAACAATTTGATGAGAACGTCAAACAACTAATCAAATACGATGACTGGATCAAAAATCGGGCAATTAAAGTTGAAAAAGAGAAGGAAAGGGAAAGAGAAAAAGAAAGACTAAAAAGGATAGAACACGAAAATGCTATAGCAGAAGAAACGCTGGAATCACCAAAGGGGAGAAAATATAGTAATGGGGGTAAAAAGGACAAAATTAAGGAAAGGAAATCAAGTTCGAGTAGCACAAAAAGTGGGAAAAGAAAATCGAGAATTTTGAGTTTTATGAAAAGTTGAAACAACTTGGTTTCAATTGTTTTTTATGTCTTCAGCAGACTTTTATTGCTACTATAATACTTTAAGTTATTTTTAAACATTTAATTAATTAATACATGCATTTTATTTATAAATCTTTAAGTCATTATAATATTTAATGCCTATATTTAGGCCATAATTAAAAGACTTGAATGAATTTTTATTATTCATTTACTTATTACCAAAAATTCTTAACATATCTCTAAACTATATTACAAAAAAACCACTAAAATGACAACCTTTTAGTATCACATTTGTGGTGCATGGGTAAATAAATATGAAATGGACTCACCATTATGCAATCTTCTGATAGCCTCAGCTAAGGTCGGACTAATATCAACTTGATCAATAATTGGTACATCTAATTCAACAGGGACTGTATTTGTACATACAATTCTCGACAATCTACTATTTCTTAATCTTTCACCAGCTGCACCAGAAAATATACCATGAGTAACAATGGCAATAACTTCTTTAGCACCATGTTCTAATAAAGTATCACATGCTTTGACTAGGGTACCACATGTATCAGCCATATCATCTATTAATAGACATGATTTACCTGTAACATCACCAACCAGTACCATTCTAGACACTTCGTTAGCCTTTTGTCTTTCCTTATGAATTAAGGCAAAATTCAAATCTAGTTTATCAGCTAAAGAAGCAACTCTCTTTGCACCACCAGCATCTGGAGATACTAAGATTGCATTAGCTAAATCAGTCTTTGTCTTCATGTAATGTAAAACTGTTGGTTCGGCATATAGATTATCGACTGGAATACGGAAGAAACCTTGAATTTGAGAGGCATGTAAATCCATGGTAATGACACCGTCGCAACCAGCAGTTTGCAACAGATTAGCAATTAGTTTGGCAGTAATTGGTGCACGAGATTTATCCTTCTTATCTTGTCTTGCGTAAGGAAAATTTGGTATGACAGCAGTTATTCTTCTGGCAGAAGCAGTTTTACACGCATGGATTAATATTAATAATTCCATTAAGAAATCATTTATTTCTTGTTCACCAAAACCAGTTTGGATAATGTAAACATCTTCATCACGGATACTCTCACCAATTGTGACGGATGTTTCTTTGTTAGAGTATTGGTATACACCTACTTTTGATAATGGTATACCTAATCTTTTAGCTATTAGTTCAGCCAATTCTGGATGAGAATTACCGGCTAATAGTTTAATACTATTGGATGACATTTCTTCGTTATCAGCACTCATATATGGAAAATAAGAAAAAAGAAAAAATTGCTTACTTCAGTTATAGATTGATAGAAGTGGATTAATATAGAAATTAAATTATCCTAGTCATAAACCTTCTTATATCTCTCTTTCAACTGTACAATGCAGACGCCGAAATTTGAGATGAGCATTCTTAAACATCTCTAAAAATTTTTCAGCTTTGTAGATTAACCCAATTGGTTTCGGTTACAGAGAAAAAAAGGGCGCACGTGACATAATTGAAAACTATTATAGAATGGTTATAATATTTGATACAACTACAACTTATCAGACTCGAAGTAAAGTCTTCGGTTGTCTTAACAAAATAAATTATGGGGTATTATTTTAAATAATTTAAAAACATTAATAATTAAAAAGTGCCTATAAATTCTGAGTGCAGGATCATATGAAGAAGGCTGATGTAAACATTAGTTCTATCGTGAAACAAAATAGTAAGATAGATATTCAGAAGATTCAAAATTTTTCTAATTTTAAGATCAACTTACCTTGAGCACGCTGAGTACACATATAAGAAAAGGCTTCGCCTGATTTTTTCCAATCGTATTCCTTATCAACAATACATTTGACAGTACCATCAGCTAAAAACTCACCACATTTATTAATCCAGTCATTAGAAGATGCAGTTTTTGCATTTGGATCGAAATAAAAATGAATATAATTGTATGACCATAACATATTGGCAAAAAGTTTTCTTGCGTTTGCACTTGGGTTATCCCAAGTATTAAAGATGTCACGTTTGTAATTTCCAACATAGTCACCAACAGTTGTTAAATAAGTACCACCGGCATGAATTAATGAACTTGAATAACTTAAAATATCATAACCACCAATGAAATCTAGGACTAAGTCGAATTTTCCTTGATCATATGTAATTTCGATCTCTTTGTCGTTCTCAACTTGAGTAGCTCTTCTGGTCTCAATCATTTGTTTCAGTGGTTTTCCTGTCTTACCTCTGTATGCTAAATAATCGACAAAGACAAGTTGGTCCACCAGATCAGGAAATAATTCTCTCAACTTGTCTGCACTACTACCTGTGGTGACAATAACTATCTTTTTTTGTATTTTATAATGATATTTTAATAACTGAATACAAAACATACCAACAGACGTAGTACCACCGTTAATCAGGATATTGCATTGAGATTTTAGAGTGCCATTATTTTCTAACCTCATCAAAAGATTAACAGCCGCACCGAGACAGAATAATGAACCTGCAGCTTCTTGTGGGGTTATATTCATAGGTCTTAAAAGAATAGGATCAAGCTTTGGATCAATTAATATACTACTTTGTAGTGCACCTTTAGCTAAATGAGGATGGTAATATATACCGTATACTTCATCTCCTACATTCCATGCATGTTGTAAATTGTCACCTACCTGAGTAATAATCCCACTATATTCTCTTCCAAGACCAACTTCTCCGTAAATTGCAGATTCATAACCGTTTTTAATTTTTTTATCCACTGGATTCAAACCAACGTAATGAACCTCAACTACCAATTTATTCTTATTAATTGGTAATTTAATCTTGGTTTCATAAGAGAATTCAATCGGACCAGCCTTTGAATGGAATACTAAAGCTTTGGTAGGTATAAATCTCACATGTCTAACCGGTCTTGCGACTCTACGTAATTTAGTTTCTTCTACTTTAATTTCTTTTGGGGCAGGGACATTAGGTATCTCTGTTAAATTTTCCAGTACTGGATCATGTTTTTTTAAAATCTTATCAGCCATCGCAGGAAAACCAATATGTATTTTTCTATTTAGTTGGTTAATAGATGGATATTTTCAGTTAGATTATTCAATCTAAAATATTAAATGCTCTAGAATGTCAAGTGAAGAAATGTATTCATCGACTAACGAATTGGTTTTTATTTAAATATTGGCTTATTTTGATAGATTTCGGTATATTTCCTATGTTACGTTGTTTTTTTAAGTTTTTTTTGTTCTCGGAACGGAAACATTAATTATCATAGACTTAATTGTAAATCCGAAAATTTCAAGTAATTATCTCAAACTTATAAGATAATACAGTACTACCTGCAAAGCCAAAAAAAAGTAATATATCAGTTTTTTTATGAGATATAAATGACTTAAATAAATGAACCAATTTATTTAACTTAAAGTTATTTATTGTAAAATCAAAAAAATAAAAAGAAACTACAAATTTTCAAGAAAGAAAAGAATAGATCAATTTCGCAACCCCCAAAACAATATCTTGTCTGAACCTTGCCCATTAATATTTAACCTCTCCATTATCAGGCAGTGATACCTGCTAGGGTTGGAGGTGTAATGCCAGCTTGGTCATAATATTCCATCAAGTCCTCTGGTTCAAAAATGACATCGATCATTAAAGAGCAACTGGGACATACTGCAATATTTTCACCTTCCAACATATCATCAATCAATATTTCAAACCGGTCACCACAAGGACAGGGATATGTAAACATTTGAAGATCTGATAAGAATGTCATATCTTCAATTTCTATTTCATCGTAAGTAGCCATCTTTCTGTGTAGTAATTCTATCTATATTATCGTAGAAATATTTTACAAACACAAGTCAAGTATCTTCAAATTAAACTTGTTATATACTTAATAATGACATTAAATTATACAATTAGTAAGCGTTTGCACTGACACCCGCAAAATTCTGTGACTGTTTTGTAAAATCAACACCCACACATTAACACAACCCATGCCTTTTAATAGTAAGTGAAAACTTATAAAAATGTTTTCCGCTTTGTGTGAAATTTTCGGGAAAATACTTTTCGTTTCAATGAGAAAGCATCTCACTGTGAACAAACTCCAGAGAGGAAGGTTACATCGCAGTTTGCGCACTGCTACTGGGGATTCTCTAGTGAGTTCTCTCAGGGAAGTAATGGTAACACAATAATATCCAGTTCCAATAAAAATAATATCACATAAGAGACCTACTTAAAATCGATGTATCTTGTATTAACTTTGGTCTAATATCTGAAGACCGTAAACAAATCACATCAAAACGTATGTACCATCATAATCGTTTTATAAAGAAAGATAGAGTGCCAGAATGAAGCTTTTTTTGGAATCAAATGGGGACAAAAACTTTTAGACTGTTCCATGAAAAATTAATAATGATAATACTACTCTGAGTCCAATATTAATGACATATCAAAACAACACGCCCATCTTCTTTACACTTTTTATTCAATATTTCTTGGATAATTTTTACTAACATTAATCATAAAAAATTATTTTCTTTTAATTTTTTTATTATTTTCATTACAGTTATCAAAATGGGTATTTCTCGTGATTCTCGTCACAAAAGATCAGCCACCGGTGCTAAGCGTGCTCAATTCAGAAAGAAGAGAAAGTTTGAATTAGGTCGTCAACCAGCCAACACTAAAATTGGTGCCAAGAGAATCCACTCTGTCAGAACCAGAGGTGGTAACAAGAAATACAGAGCCTTAAGAATTGAAACTGGTAACTTCTCATGGGGTTCCGAAGGTGTTGCCAAGAAGACCAGAATTGTAGGTGTTGCTTACCATCCATCCAACAATGAATTGGTTAGAACTAACACTTTAACTAAAGCTGCTATCGTTCAAATTGATGCTACTCCATTCAGACAATGGTATGAAGCTCATTACGGTCAAACTTTAGGTAAGAAGAAGAACACTAAGGAAGAAGAAACCACTACTAAATCTAAAAATGCTGAAAGAAAGTGGGCTTCCAGAGCTGCCTCTGCTAAGATTGAACAATCTGTTGAATCTCAATTCGCTGCTGGTAGATTATACGCTGCTATCTCTTCTAGACCAGGTCAATCCGGTAGATGTGATGGTTACATTCTAGAAGGTGAAGAATTAGCTTTCTACTTAAGAAGAATGACTGCTAAGAAATAAACTTATTAAGATTTAAATCATAAATCAATCATATCATGTATCATTCCTATATACTTCTTTAATTATTTAGTTTACTCACTAATACAAAATAAAAATAAATTTATACTTATCACGGATATGACAATCTATTTCTACGTTTATTGAGCACGGTTTTGTTAAATATAATGTAAGCTCTTTCAACTAAAGCCCAACTTTCATTATGCCGCTAATAGGAGATACAAATATCAGGAATTATAAGTGTTATATATACAAGAGCTACTAGCAATTATAAATTTAAAAGAGAATGTTTCAGAAAAAAGGCAATGAGTGTTGTCTGCATTCCTTAAAAAAAAGGTCAGATCAGGTCTGTGTTTTCATTATTTCATCATTATAAACAATTCTCTAAAGATAAAAAGAAAAAATATGATTGCAACATATAATAATTCAAAAATATGATATTATTATCATTAGTGATCTCACTAATAGACAACCATTTAGTAATAGAGTCATAGTTATAGCCACTAAGTCTAAGTCTAGTGGAGTTGTTCTTAATTATATTAACAAGTATCTCTTACTGAGTTTATAAAAGTTATTTACGTCTGGAGTAACAAAATATGTCTTCGCCTTTTATACTTAAAAAAAAACCGAGAAGGTCTCTCTGGCTTCAATAGTGAAAAATTTTTGGTGGAATATTTTTCCGATAGAAAAAAATATTAGGGTTTGCATCGCTTAAATGATATAATAGATGTTATATATGGCAAAAACGTCACTATAAACTCCCTGAGACATGTCAAATTTGATTTTGACAGATATCCCACGGAATGTAACTATTGGGATAGACCATTATTCTTTTGAGTTAAAAGCTGGCGTACCGTTCCATGGTATTAAAGACATACCTCATTTAGTCCATGATGAAGTACATGTAATACATTTCCAGCATACTGCGGATGGCAAGGATGAAGATGATGGAGTACGATATGGATACTGGTTCTCAAGCGGTAATTTTTATTTCAAATTTAATTGCGAGTTAGAGATATTTCAGATGTTCGAAGAAGAAGATGCTAACAAATTCAAGTATAATTTAAATGACTTAGTTCAAAGAAATATGCTGATAGCATATCCCAAAGTTGATGAAGGTGCCAAGTGGGTTGGAGTAAGCGAATATATCAGATGGGACCAAATTAAACGTATTCTGGCCGGTGAGAATAATGTGAAGTTTCGCTATGTTGATTCATCGATGAGTACCGAGGAGGAATCTGCACTCTTAGAGCGTACATTAAATAAGGAGGAACAGGATACGAGCGAAAGTATCACTGAAACTGTGTGTAAAGAATGTACCTTCAAATATACTAAAATACAGTTCAAATCAAAGGAAGCAATCAGAAGCAATCATAAAATGGAAGATTTTCTTGATAAAACTCATTATTTTAAATACGTAATATTAGCAAAATATTTCAATTCTAGAGTCGAGTCATTTTTTGGTGAATTGCAACTTTCATTTTTAAATGCAATACTTTTTGGAAATTATGGCTCTAGTTTACAGTGGCATAATATGATTGAAATAATTTGTGAGTCGTCAACAATCGATGGGAAGATAATTGATATTTTTGACCAAATATTGTCTTTAGAGATTGAGATTTTACCAGAAGAATATATAGATATCCTACTTAATGACAAGCTGTGGAATAAAGTCCTAACTGACTCTTTCCAAAGTAAATCGTTGCCATTGACAACAAAGTCAATGAAAGAAAAGGCCCCAGATTTGATTGCTGAAGACAATACTAATCTTGATATCTCTGATTCAGATACAGAAGAGCAAGAAGTATATATTCAATTAGACAGTGACGAAGAGGATGAATATAAACCTACAATAGTTGGAGGTATATTTTACGAATCATCTAAAGAGCAGCGGCTCTGACGAAAAAACGGAACAACAAGACAAAATAATTCATAGTATAAGTAATTTATCATTTATATTTAATATTCTCATGAACTTAAATATTATAAAAAATCGGGGGCTAACAAAACCCGTTTTGACCTCAAAACTGTAAGCTGAAACATTTACGAATTTTGCTGTAGTTATATCGAATTCAGGACTTTCTATTGATTTATAGAATGTTTCCGTCCTTTCCGTTACTTTCAAGAGCGAATTAGTTATTTCCCTAACAAGAGAAGAGATCTGTATCTCTCTATCCAGAAATTCTACGTGCTCACAAGGTGTACTAAATGCCAAGGGATGAGTATAGTTCCGAAACAACATTAGAGCAGACTAGAATCCCCCGATGAGGTAAATAAGAGTATGTTTTATGATTTTTTTTTTTAAAAGGGGCATCTACCCTTTCGCTGGCATCGTTTAGGATCTGACAACGTAATTAATTATGAAGTACCGTCCGGAAACGTAATTTCTCTTGCATGTATTTCCTAGACTATATTCAACAAACAGGTGTCTCGAGTACATTCATCTTTGTGGCGATAACTCTGGAAATATCTCGAGTTTTCTAGGATTGTCGTTCTTCTTCCTTCTTTCTTTTTCTGGAACATTATATTTTTTTCTTTGTTCTAGCACAGGGTGGAATTTCCTGGAACATTAGAAAAATTAAGGGATGAAGTGAAATTCACATATTAAGATTAGCTAACGAAGCATTAACTTCTTTCTTCAAGAATATATAAAGGGTCATAATTTCTTATATTAACAAATGTTACCTTTTCCTTTTCTTAACAATATTATATATAAATAGAACAATAAGTATTATTCTTTTATAAGAGATACACACTTAAAAAAGAAAAAAACTATAGAATAACTATGTCAAAAGCTGTTGGTATCGATTTAGGTACAACTTACTCCTGTGTTGCTCACTTCACAAATGATCGTGTGGAAATTATCGCTAATGATCAAGGTAACAGAACTACCCCATCATATGTCGCATTCACCGATACTGAAAGATTAATTGGTGATGCCGCAAAGAATCAAGCTGCTATCAATCCAGAAAATACGGTCTTCGACGCTAAGCGTTTAATTGGTCGTAAGTTTAATGACCCTGAAGTTACAAATGATGCTAAACATTTCCCATTTAAGATTGTTGACAAAGAAGGTAAACCAGCCGTTCAAGTCCAATATAAAGGTGAAACCAAGACATTTACTCCAGAAGAAATTTCATCAATGGTTTTAACTAAGATGAGAGAAACTGCTGAAAATTACTTAGGTACAAAGGTTAACGATGCTGTTGTTACTGTCCCAGCTTATTTCAACGATTCACAAAGACAAGCTACTAAGGATGCTGGTACAATTGCTGGTCTAAACGTTTTGAGAATTATTAATGAACCTACTGCTGCTGCCATTGCTTATGGTTTGGATAAGAAAGGTGTTTCTGAACATAATGTCTTGATCTTCGATTTAGGTGGTGGTACTTTCGATGTTTCCTTATTATCTATTGATGATGGTATCTTTGAAGTTAAAGCTACTGCTGGTGATACTCATTTAGGTGGTGAAGATTTTGATAACAGACTAGTCAACTTTTTAGCTGATGAATTCAAGAGAAAAAATAAGAAAGATATTACAAAGAATCAAAGATCATTAAGAAGATTGAGAACTGCTGCTGAAAGAGCAAAGAGAGCTTTATCTTCTTCTGCACAAACATCCGTTGAAATTGATTCTTTATTCGAAGGTATTGATTTCTACACTTCTATCACAAGAGCCAGATTTGAAGAATTATGTGCTGACTTATTCAGATCTACTTTGGAACCAGTCGAAAAGGTCTTAAGAGATGCCAAATTAGATAAATCTCAAGTTGATGAAATTGTGTTGGTTGGTGGTTCTACAAGAATTCCAAAAGTTCAAAAATTAGTTTCTGATTTTTTCAATGGTAAGGAACCAAATAGATCTATTAACCCAGATGAAGCCGTTGCTTACGGTGCCGCTGTTCAAGCCGCTATCTTAACTGGAGATACTTCCTCTAAGACACAAGATCTATTATTGTTAGATGTTGCTCCATTATCATTGGGTATTGAAACTGCTGGTGGTATCATGACCAAATTAATTCCAAGAAACTCTACGATTCCTACAAAGAAGTCTGAAACCTTCTCTACTTATGCTGATAACCAACCAGGTGTCTTAATTCAAGTCTTTGAAGGTGAAAGAACAAGAACCAAGGATAACAACTTATTAGGTAAGTTCGAATTATCTGGCATCCCACCTGCTCCAAGAGGTGTACCACAAATTGAAGTTACATTCGATATTGATGCAAATGGTATCTTGAACGTTTCTGCTGTTGAAAAAGGTACAGGTAAATCTAACAAAATTACAATTACCAATGATAAGGGTAGATTATCTAAGGATGATATTGAAAGAATGGTTTCAGAAGCTGAAAAGTACAAGGCTGAAGATGAACAGGAAGCCGAACGTGTACAATCTAAGAATCAATTAGAATCTTATGCTTTCTCGTTGAAGAGTGCCGTTGGTGAAGCTAACTTTAAGGAAAAGGTCGGTGAAGAAGACACTCAAAAGTTGGAAAAGGCTGTCGAAGAAACTATTTCTTGGTTGGATGCTTCTCAAGCTGCCTCTACCGATGAATACAAGGATAGACAAAAGGAATTAGAGGCCTTAGCAAACCCATTAATGAGTAAATTCTATGGTGGTGCTGCTCCAGGTGGTATGCCAGGTGCCGCTCCAGGTGGTGCTCCAGGCGGTGCTGCTCCAGGTGCTGAAGGCCCAACTGTAGAAGAAGTTGATTAAATCTAATCCGAAAACTTAATAACTCAATTTAAATATTCTACTCATTTTACAAATCATTTTATTTACATCTTTTATATAAAAAAAATAATTGATATTTTCTAGTTTATGATTTCTTTTAAGATCATTAGTATGTAATTTTAATAAGAAATGTTACAATCACTTAAAAAAAAACTATTGATGTTTGCATCCATCTTGAAGTAATAATTTTGATGGCAGCATATTGATAGCTATTTCACGTGTTTTAGTAGATACTATATTGCTATAATTTTGTCAGTTTGGCGTGTTTTTTCAGTATAAACGCGCACGCGAGCGACATATCTAATATAATTCACGATATACTTGTTTAGATGCGTTGAAACATAAATATTATCTTATTACAAAGGAGACCCAATTTTTTTGTTCAGTGGCATTGAGTATCCAGAATTATACTTATTCACACTTATAAAAGCTATTTCACAAACAGATGTCAGAAAGTTCTGAGGATATAAGTGAAACGGCGAGATGGGACTGTGCCTCAGATCCCCCCATGGATTTGCTCTCACCGACAAGATACCATATGGTAAAGACACCAAAAAAAGGCAATAGCTCTTTCCAACAATCTGAATTGAGTACAGATAGTCCATCAAGATCTGTCGTCAGTGATATTATTGCCAATAGAAGTCAAAAATTGAGTACTAATTTATTTGCATCATCTTCTTCACCTATAGCCACATCGCACGAAAAGCATCTTCAGTACCAGTCCAAGAAGGCAGCTGAATTTAGGTCTACACGTACTCAGAACAAACTAATGGCTAGACGTGGTGGTTTAGAGAAGATGGAACAATTCGTAATGCATGGCGAAAGAGAAAGGGAAGTTGAGAAATTACAATTGGAAGCACAGCAGAATTCGTTGCCCACTGATGTAATTGAAAACTTTGAAAAAGAACAAAAGGATGATATGGAACTAGAAGACGAAGAACTAATCAAATTCCTTGAGAATAGAGAGATATGGGAACGTGAACTCGAACAGATGCTTTCAGAATTCACAGTCACATGATCACATCTTAAAGCTAATTATTTTTTTAAGGGAATCACAGAAGAGGCAAATTGGACTTTTCTAATTAGTAATGACATTATAACCGAAATGAGGAGAAAGAAACTGAAAGCAATCTATTAAAACACAATATCAAAAGAAGACCATTCAAAAAATTATTAATTTTATTACGAAACAACTATTTCAATAATGAGTAAATCGTTTAAATCAGAATTCAATTTTGAAAAAAGGAAGGCAGAGGCTCAAAGAATATCAGGAAAATTTGAGAACAGAATTCCAGTTATTTGCGAAAAAGCAGAAAAAGCAGATATTCCAGAGATCGACAAGAGGAAGTATTTAGTACCTGATGATCTAACTGTTGGTCAATTCATTTATGTTATAAGAAAAAGAATTTCATTACCTCCAGAGAAGGCCATTTTCATATTTGTCAATGACACCTTACCTCCAACTGCATCATTAATGTCGACTGTGTATCAAGAACATAAAGACCCTGATGGCTTTCTATATGTAACTTACTCCGGAGAGAACACCTTCGGGTCTAATTGAGGACGTTGTTCTCCATAGTCGGCGATTACATGACATAAAATAGCTGAAGCATCGTGGATTAAGATCTCACATAAAAAAATAAGAAAATATACATATAAAGAAAACTATAAAAGAAAACGCATGTACGTGGTAGCTTTAAGTAATTTAAGAGCCTTACAAAATCTCACGTTCATGTTTCGGTATTTCACCACTTTTGCTCATGAACACAACATCAAGATATTGTTATTTGTATACCTGATTCTTTAGCAGATCATAAAAGTGTATTATAGTATTTCCATATAGTTAATTGTGTATGTATCTTAAAATATTTGTGAAGTGAAGTCTACTTTTCTAAGACTATTATTTTGTATTCAAAGTGTATCCGTCGGTCAAAAAATTACGAATGTCACAAAAAGGTCGGTTTATCCTCGAATCATATACAAATTGATCAACAAACAAGAAGAGCGTCTATATACATCAATTGAGTAAATATATTCAATTTTTGTAAGGAATTTTTTTTGCTTTTTCATTAATAATGGTAGATTATAAAGAAAAGAAGAGACCGTTGGAAAGAAAGGATGTTAATATCCCACCCAACAACAAAGTAAGGAAGCTTGCTATTAAAAAATCACTTATTCTCGACGATGAATCATCGATTATTGATAAATGTTTTCAAAACGTATTGCCAGATAAAAATGAAAAAACAATGAAAGAACAAGATAGTGATGAATTCGAGATAAAAAAATTACAGGAGCTACAAACTTCTAAATCTGAAGAAGGTCTTTCAAACGAGAATTGTGTATTGACTAAAAATAATCTCAAACTGTTACAAAGTGAGATCTTTAAATTTGAAAATCGTAGTTGCTTATGTCAGCATTATCTTTGTAGTAAAGAAAACATGGTCAATGTTAGCATTTCAAGGCTCTGGTTTTTGTTTGAGTTAGAGATGACATCTGATGGTGTCATTAATCTCAGAAATGATTGTTACCATCAAAAAGTATACAATATGATCGACAAATCATGGTGTAATAGTAATTGCTTGGAGGTAGATCTACCAAAAGATTACAGACCGATGCCAATAAACCAATTGGTACTTCGAAAGTTACCTAACACCACTGGGAAAAAGGGATTAAATATACCTACATCTATAAATGATATTTCTGTACAAATTTCTAGTATTATTGAAAACTCAATATTGACATGCGATACCAAAAGGAAATTGCCACATAGTGGGCTATTTCAAAGAAACAAGAGAGAGGTTTTTGAAGATGTTCCCATAAACGTTAAAAAAATATTAAATGGTGAAAGTACATCCTCATCAATTTCATCGTCAAAAAATCAATCTCAGGAGGATACCCAAACTGGAAAAGCTGGAAAGCATCAGTTCAAGACCAAGAGGTCTTACTTCAAGCCGTAAATTTTCTCTTATCAAGTTTCCACTATTGCTAACTCCAAATATTTACCAGTGATAGTCATTACCGCTATTGCATATAACATACCCCCTATAATACTTATTTATCAATGCATTATAATACAATATATAAAAATTAAATATCGTTTCTTAAGATAAATAAGAATCATCTGTAATTAAGATTCTTACTAATTGTACCATATATTTCAAGTTATTCCATATCTACTAAATCACATCAATTCCACATGCGTATAGATAGCTCGATTTAATTGTTGAATTCTTGAATACGGACACAATCAAAGGTAGAAATTGAATAAATTACCTTTTCCTTTTTTCTTTGACTTCGTCATCAGTAGTAGGATGTAATCTTATTATATTTGTATACCCAGGTTTGTTACCCATATAACCCTGGTGCCAGTCATAACTTAACGCATAAGCAAAAACAGAACCATTCCTGTTAAAATTAATAACAGGAATGGAGGCTTGTAATGCTGGAAAACCTCTCAATCTATGTCTATGATTCTTATCCCAAAAGTGAAATGATCCATCACCACCAGCAGTGGCGAATGTGCCATATATTGGATGGAATGCTATACTATTCAAAGGATAAACAATAGATTGACTCTGAGAACCTGGTGCTCTATTTGTGCTCGTTTGACGATGACATTTGAAGGAGAATCCCGACTTTTTTTGAATTTCTTCATCAACATACCTGATGGCACATCTACCTTCTATAGAGCCTATGGCATAACCATCACCTTCATTATAACATGACACAACTCTTGTTTGCCATTTAAGGGGAGATTGAGTAGTCTTAAATATCGTAGTTGGATTGCTTAAGTTTATGATCGCAATATGTCTTTCCGCTGTTCCAACAACTAAGAGTTGCTGTTTGTTATCCATTGTATAGACTCTATCTGGCATCATTATCGTGGAAATTGGAGTTTGTTGCCTCAGATCCCAATACTTTATAGTTTTATCCCATGACCCAGTTACAATACATTCTGTGTTCGAAGGTCCACAATTTACAAACCTTAACGCTTTTACTGCCGAATCATGAACACCTATTTGTGTAGATTGTCCACTTGCCACATCATACAATTTGACAGCATTATCACAACCACCAGAGGCAACTTTTGAACCATCAGTACTCCATCTTGTCGTTAACACGGGCCCTGCATGTTCAAACTGTGCACGACCTTGTGGCGCACCATTTTGAACATCCCAAATTCTAACTTTACCATCCCAAGAACTCACTGAAAATAGGAAATCCTGTTGAGGTGAAAATGCAATGTCAGATATAGAATCATCTGCTGGGTTTTGCAGTATTATATCATTCGCTAAATCTTTGTCAGTTGCCATAGTTGTCGTTGTGCCAGTACTTGTTGAATTGGATTGAAAGAATGCCATTTTATCAAATATATATAATATATTATTAGTGTTAAACGCAGCAATTCTAGCTAGTAATAGTGTATTTGTTTACTAAGCTGCATAACTTATACATTTTCTTGATGAATCGTTACAATTTTTTTGAGTATATTCTCAATTGAAAAGCGAACTCGCTTAAAGAAAATGCTATATACAAGACATAATTAATTTAGGGAACTTGAAGAAATAACTAAATGGCTCTTTACGTACATATATAATACTCATTGAGACAGCTAAACTTACAAATAGCTGTATATGGAAGTACTTTGCATAGCTAAATGATCATTATCATTTTGTATGCCATCACAAACACCATCACAATCCGTATCGTTTCTAATGACTTTAAATTTGATATATATATCTTTATGAGAAATACATCTTGTCGCCTACGACTATCTCTGCATTTCTTGAGCAGAATCTTAATATAAATCGGCTAGCACCATTCTATTTTATGTCAAATTGTCATTGTTTGTATTTTGTAAAGAAAGCTCGCGCTATTTGGTTGAAAGCCATTTCTTTTGATTTGTAGTTTCCGTCATTGCCAATCCATGAAGTTGAATTCATTTTCGGTTGAGTCCAGCATATTTAAGTTGTAGTCATAGCTAAGCCTCCGACTATGTTGATTTTCTGGGTGAAAAATATCTTCATGATTTTGATGATCGTCATCATAACAGTCGTTACTATTATTTATATCACTTCCCTTTTCGCTATCAGCACTCTTTATCTCATTTCTATTCATGTTTCCTGATGTATCGTTGTTTATAATAGTGCCGTCTAGATTGCCACCATTTTCAAAAATATTCGTGGAAAAGTTATAACCCACTGCATGTTTACCAGCGTTGTCATGTTGGTTCATGATGTTCTCACTCGGATCAATTGGTAAGTGAGAAGGGTACGGCAACACAGAATCCATTGCCAGCAAAGAATCTGTATTATTTTCATCAAAATTGTATGTACCTTCACTATCCAGATTGAAGCTTGGCTGCCTTAAGTGACTGCTATACACTGCTTCAACTCTATTTTGTTGTTTTTCATGGGTGTCCCTAACTGCGTCATTAGGACTTGTTCTTTTCAATTCCGAGGGCATTCCAGTAGTAGACTGCGGATCGCCTGAGTCGATATCTAATATTCTCTCTCGTGGTGTCTTCATTAAGGATAATTTCATATCTTTGATCAGATTATTCTTTCTCATTCTCATGTCATTATTATTAGCTGTTGATTCAGAGCCAGTTCCTTTCATATCACCATTGCGTTTATCATTAAGGGCTGCGGTAAATTCAGGGCGGTACTCCTGCAATCTTGAACTTTGAAAGTTATTTATAGTTTTGCCTGTTCCATTGACTTTAGCAAAAGTTGCTAATGGTGAGGAGGTGGTTGAATAGCCTCCCTTACTTTTAGCTAATTTATGTGGTTTACTGGTATTAATGGCTCCCACTGATCGAGTTGATTCAGGCGAAGATGTGTCATAATTAACCTCGGCACGGTCAGATAATGGACTTGCTAAACTAGGTTTAGTAGTAAATGAAGCTGAGTTTATATTGTTGAATGGTAACAATTTGTTGGATGTCAGTGGAGTTATCATGCCGTCAGACTGTGTCGTTCGCTCTATCTCAATTTTTTGCCTCTTAACATCACCTTGACTAGCGATTGAAAAACGAGCTCGATCTTTTTTTAAGTTTATATCGCTGCTATAAATTCTACCGCTATCCATGCCATTAATACCTTTTTTATCGCCATTCGCTCTCTGGTCACGTCTTTGCACTCCTGTGCGTGTCGTCTGTGCTTTTGCTGATTTCTTGATTTTTAATATTGGCTTATTTTCAATCTTAGAATTTTTATTATCATATTGCAGCATGATCAACTGATTTTGATAATTGTACATATCCTCTCTGTTTTGCTTCCTCTTCTTCGAAACCATAATTTTTGCATCGTTGATAGTTGTATTAGCTTTGGAAATTACCGTCTGCGGCTGTAATGGTGTTGAGAACTCAGCTTTTGAACTGATGTTCAAACTTGCACCATGTTCTTGTATTATAGATTTTGGTTTAGGATTCATAGGGAGTTGATGACTTTGTAGTACTTTCTGCTTATTTGGTAAATTTAAAGATTTACTTTTACTACTTTGTTTCGCTTCAAAACTCTGCAAATCAGCCTTAGGATGCTGCCATCCAATTTTAGCTGTTTTATTATTAGAGATATGTTTAATTATGGGAACGTTTGCTTGACTTATTGTAGCATTCCTGTTGTTCAACTGTTGCGGTATTATATTTGTACTAGTCTTATTATTAATTTTTGAAACGGTTCTGTTATTGGCAATGTGAGAATTGTAGTTTTCTGAATAATTGACGTCATAATTGGCATAACATGTTAGCTGACCGGGACCGTTGCCATTTTGAAGGGCCCTTGAAGTAATTGAGGCAAATAATAGTGGATTCATCTCCTCCATTGCGAACCCTCCATTCTGTTCGGCAGCTTGCTGTAGCTTAACAACTTCAATGATTAACTTTTTTCGCTGTTCAACTTCCTTCCTCTTATGTGTAATGATATTATAGTAATCTTCAGCTAAACCTGAGGAACTTTTTCTGTTAGTGGTATTGAAGAGGTCCCAGAATATCTGCCACCATTCGTAAAGAAACCCATGCATGGTATCAACAACCGCATCTTGACCACGAGAGCCAGATGGTCTGTTCGCATCATCACTTTGAATACTGTTGATTAAACGTGGATTAAAATTATCACATTCTCTAACAAATGCTGTCGCTGTATTAGATAATGAAGACTTTTTTAAGAAATCATAAATATAACTATTAAGTGACTGTTTGTCCTTATCTATGCTATCCTTTTTATCTTCTCCCAAAACATAATTGACACTTTCCTTGGTGTGAACATTTTCCTGGTCCTGTTGGCCTCGTGCTTGTTTAAATAATGGTTCATGGTTTGGCGATAATCGTGGTTTTACTTTTTCAGTTTTTTCAGGTAATTGTTCATAATTTTGACGATGAGTAGGAAGAAACGGCATCGAATCATCAATTGTAAAAGGGATCTCATTGCCTCCCCATTTCCTTTGATTCTGTAAATGTAATTGCTGAATATAATCTCGTTCTAGGTTACTTGTATTTTTGTCTAGTGGCTGTTGAGTCAGCTGTTGACGTTTGACGAATTTATCAGGTAACCGTTTAGGACCAGATAAAAGGTCATTGGCCGGAATATTGGGTAATCCCATTTTTTGGTGACTTCGTTATTTCTACAGTTATCTACGTTTAATCCTCTTTTATGATAAGTCAGATTGTCATATAATTTTCTATATATGAGAAAAATTGAGTTTTAGGAATTAATACAAAACTGTTATTTTCTGAGCGATTAACAATGACACTTTGATATCCTTCAATCTGATAATTAAGGTTTTTAACGCTGTTTGTGATGAATTTTTACGATGTCTTTTCCAAAATAGCTAATCAACTTTCTATATTATTTAATTGGGTTAGTAATGTTACCAGTCGTCCCTAGTGGACCAAAAGACTGAGAAGCAAGGTAATCTTAAAAAATTTCCTACTTTGATGTATATATTTATATATGGATACGATCCTCAAAATCGAAAACATCATTAAAAAATATGATCAACGATGCAACTAAGTTACAAAGTAAAGAGTACGAACAGTGATGTGGGGACTTCAATAGTGATAACCAGATTAGGAGAAAAAAAAAAGTTAATATAGCATACTTAATCCCGTTAATTCAACAAACAGTCAACAAACGAGGTCTGAAAGTAGATACTTCCAGTAAATAAGTTAGTGTACTGAAGGAAAAACAGAAGTGTTATAATAACACTCAAAGCGACATGGAATGCCCACGACCCCCGAATAAGAGTGCAAAGTGCTACAAATCTCGGAAATCTAATCTTAAGTTATTTCTGTAGAAGAAAATAAAGTCTTTAACGATCTTCGAAAATTTCTATAAATCAACGTAGAGAGATTTGTTTCGATTTTTAATGGGAAGATCAATTTTATAATAGTTGGGTCTCCGTGAGGCTATTTGGATAAGTTTGCTGGTTTAAAACTAGATGGATTAGGTAAGTATAGAGCGCAAAAGTACCACCGTTTATCAAGTAAATACTGTATCATTTAATCCGATATCCGAGGTTCTGAAATAAATTGCAGGTAATATCTTTGATGGCGTTCTATAGTGAGTTCTCAACAAACCATACCTTTTTACAAAATTGTGAAAACTGTTCATCTACTGCTACAAAGCTTGGAAATACTTTTGAAGTAGTTGAAGAGCCTTCAGCAAAACTGTATCTTGAAAATCATTTGAAGGTCTTTAATTTTAACTTTTCGGTACGACAATTTCATAGCCAGAAAATGAATTGGTACTTCTTCCACTGAAAGCACCCTTCCTTTACTAAAAGTACTGGAGGAATGTTCTAGAAAACCCCCAATTTATGTAAAGCGGCGTTTTCTTAGAGTCTTCCTATTTACATCGTTACCTTCTCGTTTGGTCTTATATGTAGAATAGCAAATCAATCCATGAGGAACATGCTCTGCAACCCCGGTTAGAGACTAATCACCCACGGTTTAACTGTGGCTCCATGTATCATTGCATATCATTCTCATGAACCTTCTTCGCAAGACCGTCTGGTTTCTGCTGGTAATTCTGACTGAACTTTTATTTTGTATACATCCTTGAGAAATAATGAAAATCTACTAACTTCTCTTTTTCAAAGAAAGTCCTACCGAACAACAGAATCCCTCGGAGAAATCAGGGCGATCACTTTCCTTGTAATTAAGATGGCCTTCCTAAAGAAGAAAAGATTCTTTCTAGAATACTTTACAGTCAGCACTGGAAACGCGTGGCTACCTGGAGCAATAAATGTTGCGACGAAGTACCACTTAACTCAGTTTCTTTTCTTGATATTTCTCCTGGTCGGTCGGGCATCTATCAAGTTGAAGATTTGTGTTAGCAGTCAGAGTCATTTTGTCCTATTTACGGTGCGAGGTGAGGAGTCACTATGCACAGACTTGACTAAAACAAAAAAGCCCAACGTATCAACTGTGTTGTATAAGTTCGAGTCTTTTAGACAATATATACGGTTTGCATACCAATTCTAGAGACACTCGAAACTAATTCGTTAATTAGCAATGACAACATGCCATTGTTGAACTAATTGTCCGGATACTGAATGACACGTCAGATTTGAATATCCCAGCAGTTAGTTAATACTCTGAATATAGAGGGTGACTTGCTTATTCTAAAACAATCACCCTATCTTTTATATGATAGGTAGACAAATTTATTTTATATATTTATATATGTATATTCTGACAGCATAATATAATAAGGATGAGGAATAAAATACAGTAGAAGGTAATAGCTCTAGTTTATGAAACATTGAAAAATAGAGGGAAAAAGATGAATTGAGAATATGAATATTTACATATCTGTTAATTCATTAAGCAATGACGGCAGCTAGTACTGGATTTTGAGCTACAATACCATTATATGTAGTGTTTAAGTATTTCAACAATTCAATGACTTTTTGTTTCATTTCTTCAGTTTGGAATTGTTTTAATCTTTCCATATTTTCTTCTCTACCTAAAGTGGATTCTTGTTCCAATTTAATTCTTTCATTTTCTTTAACGAAAACTGTGGCAAATATTTCAACAACTTTTGGTGTTTGACTAGTAATAACAGCATTGTTATTTTGATATAGTTTCATAATCAATTCAAAGATTGGGTTGTATTCTTCAAAACCGGTATTTAATGGCAAATGAGCCAATAAAGCTGGAATTGTTTGTTCCAATGGAACTAAATTTTCATGCTTCAAAGCCATACGAGCAACACAACCGCTGGCATTGGCATATGCCCTATCGATGATTTCTCTTGTGACTTCGTCATCTTCAGAAGCCAAAGCCTTTTCATCGGCAGTGCTTAATAATTGGTACATAGCCTTTAAGACAGGTTCATACACAGCAGAAACGTCGAATGGAGCGTATTCGCATAATAAACCAACACCGTAGGCAGCGTTACCTCTGACTTCTAATGACTTATCAGTGGTTAATCTAACGACTAAAGCTTCTAACATCTCATGAATGTAAGGATTTTGTTCTTTCATTCCTAAAGCCAATTCGGAAGCAGCACCGACAGCGCTAGATCTCTTATTCTTGGATTTAGATTGGAATAGAGCTAAAACTACGGGCTTGAAGTTTTCGAAGACTTTAGTAAAATCGGAGGCTAAAGCATGGGAAAGACTAACCAAAACTTCTAAGGCAACATCTTGTAAGGTAGCTTCAGTTTCAGAGGCATCTAAGTCTTCGTCTTTTGGAACATCTTCCTCAAGGTCAATAGTTTGACAAGTGTGAGAACCGTTCAATACAGCTAATACTTGGATACATAATGCTTCTAACATAGAAGAATCACCATTGTCCATAATAATGATACCACCGAATTGTTTAATCATATTAGCAAAATCTTCTAATACGGTAATAACCATGGAGTGTTCAAATTCATCGGCCAAATTGCCCATTGAAACTTCTCTAGCATTCTTAATGACAGTTAAGACACTTTCATCGACATAAGAACCAGCTGGAATACCCTTTGGATAAGCTTCTGGTTCGATTTTAGATGCTAATAAAACAGATTTAACAACATTCCAGATTGTGTTCAAAGCTGTTTCTCTTAAACCATATGATTCATCAACTTGCTCATTTAAGACTTTTAATGATTGCTCGACGTATGGTAAGAAGTGTTCCTTGGTACCAAGGGCCAATTCTGATAATGCGGCGGCAGCAACTTCTTTTTCGTAAGAAATACCAGTATTAACGGTAAATTTGTTTTGTAATTCTTCTTCAGTGGCACCTTCAGTGAAAGCAGCCAAATCGTCGGCGTCACCATCAAAGTTAAATTGGTATTCATCTAATTCTAAAGTCTTGAATATTTCTGGTAAGATAGTCTTCAAGAATGGAGCAAAGTTTTCACCGTAAACCTTGGCTAAGTTGGCGATGAACGCATAACCAGATTCTCTTAATCTGGCTGAATCAGTTTTGATAGCTTCATATGCAGAGTTGACTAATGGTTCAGCAAATTCAGCAAAGGTTTCTGATCTGACAGCTCTTGCCATGGTAGAAATATTTTCAAAAGTCATGGCTCTTAATTCGATGTCATCATCAGACATACCTTCAATTTGAGAACAGTTTTGGATAAATTGCTCTAAGTATTGGACACTAGTTTTGAAGTATGGGATGAAAGCAGCACCGGAAGCAAAAGCAGCTGACCCAATAGCAGAGACAACGGCGCATCTTAGTTTAGAAGAATCGTTGTGTTCTAACATAAAGAACAATTTGTTCATTAATGGCTCTAAGTACTTAGCAATGGCATCGTATGCAATGAATTCTAACAAACCATCTAAAGCAACAGTAGCGTATCTATAAATGACAGCAAATTTAGCAGAATCGATGATATCAATTATCAATGGTAGGTATTGCTCGTGGAATTTGGCAACTTCATCTTGTAAGTCAGTAGTCATTTGACTGACACATTTCAAAGCAGCTAATTTAACGACTGGTTCAGTATCCTTCAAACCATTGATAGTAACAGGAATGACCTTGTCAAATTGAGACAATACGTAGTCTGGTGAACCAGAAACAGCAACAGAAATAGCTAAAAGGATAGCTCTTCTTTCAAATGCGTTTGTAGATTGAGACATTGGAGCTAAATGTTCAATTATGATAGAAGTAACCTGAGATGGTGGCAATTCAGAAGAGGCAAAGGCTAACAATCTAATCGCAGATAAAGATGGTGTATTTTCTTCATTTTCACCAGTTTCATCCTCATTGTTTAATTCGTCATCAACGTCAATTTCCTCAGAAGCAACTTTTAAGGCAGCTAGAGTAATTTCTGGACCTAATTTACCTTGAGTAATCTTAGATTTTCTGTAAGAAAGAGCGGAAATAATAAATTGAATGGCAAAGACTCTGATATCTTCATCAATTTCTGTGTTTACAGTGATTTGTAAAGCTAATTTGACTAAATCAGCGATGGAATTACCAGTCAACTTAGAGTCTAATAATAAGAAATCATTTAAACAGTTGAAAATTAACTTGGCATTGTTGTTATCTTCTGCTTTGATGACTGCATCTAAAACGTTAACAATAGATGGGATTAAGGAAGCGAACTTATTAGCTTGTTGTTCATTAATGGTTTCTTGTTCTTCGATCAAGGCCGATACATGGTTTAGAGCTTGAGCTGATAAAGATCTTGTTTCTAAGGAAGTTGGGTCATTGATTGTTTGAGCAAATAAGTTGAGGAAATCATCGATGTAAATAGTTAAGGAAGGGGTAAATTCTTCTAATAAAGATAAAAGGATGAAGGCGGCAGTTTGTCTAGTTTGTGCATCGTCACCAGAAGCGGCTTGGATTAGGCTTGGAATTAATTCTGGCCATTTATTTTCTTCAGACTCTTCTGTACCAATAATAGCAATAACACGTGCATTAGAATGACGAATTATCTCTTTATTTTCGGTGAAAGCAGTTTGTAATAATGATGATTTGATCCCAGTCTTGGTGGCATCATCTAAACTGGCCCAGTGCTTTGGAATCATTTTTCTAACTTCGACACCGGCTAATTGTTTCAAAGCATCATCGGAGTTGTTTTGTAAAATGTGAATTAAAGCTGGAACAGAAGATGGTTGGGTATAAAATTGACTTTGTAAGGTCTTAGTAGCTTCCTTTAGACCAGCAGAGTTTGGTTGTGTGATAGCACTTAAAGTTTGTTCAAGCTGAGTCAAAAATTGTTGATCCATCTTGTATCTCTTTGTGACGTGTTAATTTGAACCGATTTAGTGAAAAGTAGTGTCGATCGACGATCTTGCTTCAATGCAAAAAGTGCTCGTTCTGATTATGACTACTTGCGCTAGAAGTAACTGACTTATTTGTACAAATGACAGTAATATAAATCGATGGGATAAATAAATAAAAAAAATTTTCGTTTTTTTTTTGTTTTTTTTTTTTTTTCAAACTCATCTCATCGCATCCTACAGAACACATGTTCACTGCCCCCCTCCGTTTAAGGAAAATTTTCAGGAAAACGGACAACAGCATGTGATAGTGAGACACCGAAAACAGAGATCACAGCGAAGAATATTGTCAGTCTTTTCACATTTATATGTTAAGTTGCTATACAGTATTGAAAAGTTAAATACAGTAAAGGTTAAATAAAATTCGTAACGGCCTCTGGGAGGTATAAAAAACTAAGATGGTACAGAACGGTACTTTTTGTGTGACGAGAGTATAAATAATTATGAGGTTGCCTGTAAATCCTTTTCAATATCGTCTAATTTAGAGTCGACATTTTCGATAGTCATGCCGATTAGGCATCTGTACTTATTAATCTTCTCCGAAGTGTTAATTGTAACTCTTGCTTGACTAATTTTCTCAACAATAGACCTTCTCTTAAACTGTAGCAATGTTAATTCAGCAATGGACTTACATCTTTCATCTTTGTTGACCTTTTCTGAAGTTGGGGAATGGTCGGGATCATCATTTACTGATGATTCTTCATCCTGTACCAATGTAGCCAAATTTAATGCTTGTGACTTTTCTAGACATTGATGGTATGACTGTCGCGTCGCCGTGATGGTATCTTTTAACTCAGTCATAGTGTTATGAACAAGATCATCTACAGATTTCTCCTTCTCGTTGCCATCACGATCATCATCTGCATCTCTCTTGATTGCATTGGTGATAGCCTGTTCCTGATTTTTAATTAAGGTTATCTTTTTTTTAGCGTTTAAGATAGAATTACTGATGTGACTAATTTCAGAGTCTAAGTTATTTATTTTTTCAAATATTGAAGAAGTCATCTTATAGGTGGCATGATTCAATCTTTGTGTTAAGCTAACAACGTCATCTGTTCTCTTAGCACTTGATATAGGGGATGTCGATTGTAATTTTGTAACTTCCATTGCTGATACCGGCTCAACTTTTGGTTCTATTTTTGTTTCAATTTTCATTTCTGCCTCTTGAACAACTGTGGGAGATTCCATTGCTGCTTCTAGTGTGATTACAGAATTTTTTAAGTTAGACGATGGCTCAGGTTTCATTGAAGACAAGAATTGGTTGTTTAGTTTCGATAACTTCTTTTTCTTAAATATAACAGGTGACTGTTGTAAAACCTTTGATGGAGTTAATTTTGGGTCTTTTATTACGGAGGATGTAACAATTGAACCTAAAGAAGATATATCTTCTAAAATGTTATTAATATTTATAGAATTATTTGAAGTATCATCAAATGAATGCGATACTTTCCTGTCAATTTTTGATTTTTTACTCTTTTGTGTTGATTCAACTTTGACATTCTTTCTCAATTGTTTCGATATCCTATTTGTAACAGGAGTAATCAGTTTATCTGGTTTTGCAATTGAAACAGAATTGTTATTTTGTAATGATAGAAGCTGTGAATCCCGTTGTTGTATTTGTTGTTGTTGCATCTGTTGTTGCTGTAGCTGCATTTTCTGTTGAATATGCTGTTGGTATATTTGCTGTTGTAATGGAGCAGTTGTCTGCTGTTGAGTCACTTCCGTTTGGTTAATAGATGGAGGAACCAAGTTATATTTTGTTAATATAGATACAGGTGTTTCATTATCATTATTAATAACGTCGACTGAGGCACCCAGAGAGCATAATTTATTCCAAAGTGTTAAATTCAAATTCAATGCGGCTAAATGTAATACCGTGTTACCCATATTATCCTGATAATTCAGACACATTCTTAAAAATTCGTATCCATCCTGATCAATATTATGTATTATCGTGTCTATGTACGAATTGATTACGGTCGGATCTTTAGATTGGTTGACAGTTAATTCGATCAAGTAATGCAAAGGTAGTCTACCATTGGCATCGGGTGTAATAAGACAAATTCTCAGAATTGTAATTATTTCAGCAAAAATACCCATTTTGAAGCAATTATTATAAAAAGTCGATTTTGTAATACAATTAAACCCTAAATAATTGCATTGCAACACGTTTGCATTTAAGTGTATAAGGACTTTGATCAGCGGTATATTTGCCATCGATGCAGCCCAATGTAAAGGCGTATGACCTTGGTCATCTATATGAAAGTTAATATCAAAATTAGGAGGTGGATAATATAATTTGTTTATCAGTACTTGAGTCTTTTCTGATATTGTCTCTGAAGCTAAGATTTGTAAAATAGCGTCTTTATATTGTTCTTCGTTAAGAGGAATGTTATCATTATTGCGATTGGTATTGGTATTAGTATTGTTAGTATTATGATTTGATAATTGAGGAGTAGTGGATCGTGAGGATAAAGGAGTTCGATTTTCATGAGAGGAAAAAGTTTCAAGAACGGAACCATTTGAATATGGTAGATTATGCTGTTGTTCTCGGTGTTGTTGTTGTTGTTGTTCTCCATCTTGTTCATTTGAAACTATAGTAGGTACCATATTAGATGTGTTTTTTTGATTATTTATAGTGTGATTACTAAAAACAATTGTATTACTGTTGAGATTCTTATTATTCGTTATTTTCTTTCTTTTATGAACTTTCTTTTTGGAAGAAGATGTAACATTCCCAGTGATAGGAATGTGTTGTTGGTATATATTATTTTGTAATTGATGATGTTGCTGGTTTTGATTAATAGAATCTTCATTATTACTGTACATATTATTTTCCTGTACAAACCCCAAATAAGATGCAGATGAAGGTTGCCCATTATTTAAATTTGTATTATATGGATTATTATGTTGCTTTGTAGAAGATGTTGGGACTGGATAAAATTGCAATGGCTTTTGTGTTGCAGAGTATGTATTGCTTGGTATTGGGATATGTTGAGTGGACATCATATAATTATTATCTGAACTATCTAGAGTGGTATTGTCATCAGCAGTGATTGTGGTAGAGTTTAATGCAGACTGTTGTGGGGTCTGAAATACAACATTTTGTAGAGGGCTTGGATTTGGATTTGGATTTAATTGGTTGGTTACACTCAGTTTCTTTCCTAATTTGGGATGCTGACCATTTTTTTTCTTTGGAGTCTTATTGTAACTTGAAGGAGATGTAATTTTTGAACCAGGGGAAGTTTTCCTCAATACACTATTTTTACTTCTTCTTGGAGGTGGATTATTGGCATTTAATTGAAATTGTAAGATGGCAGAGACCACTGGATCATTTATACTATACTTGACTACAATTTCCTTTGCAGAGTTCAATGGTACCCATGTACCTTGAAATCTCCCATATCCACCTTGTACTTTTTCATGCTGCATACCAATAGATTCCTTCTCCAATACTTTTGTCCTTTGTGTCTTCGTAAATTGAGCCATTTTGAATACCTGAGTAATATTGACCCAGTCATCCTTTGTCCTTCTCATTACAATGTGAGATTCAGCACCTCTAATATAGCATTCGTATACGTCAGTATCTGAGTATGTAGCGATTTCTATTATTGGGAAGTTATCTGTAGGTGGTAGTGATGTATTTTCATTTGAGTTGTTGTATATTAGACTTCCATTTTGCGTAGTTATTGAATGTGGTAATAGCTGTTGTCCTGTAGTGTCAATGATATTTCTATTAACCACCATGGTGTGACTAAATTGCAAACCAAAACAATAGAAGGATGTTTATATAGAACGATATTGGCTAACAAATTTGGTATAATGAAGCTGTCAATCTATCGGAGAATACTAGAATATTGGAGTACAATAGCAATTGACTTATTACCCATGAAAATTTCCACTGTAACTAGCAGAAGTCAATGAAATGTATAATCGAAACGCGATACTGATCAGAATATATTTGGATGACTAGTTTATTCGAGGATTAGAAATTAAAAAAAAAAGCAACCAGAAACTTTTGGAATACTATTTTAACTTGACTGTAATATTTTTTTCTCAATAATCAGTTAAAATTACCATTAATTTGAACCAAATATATGAACTTCTCTTTAGTGTCTTACACCAAAGTATATAATTTTTCTATGTATTCTAGTTTTTTACAGTGCAATTATCCAATTCGTTTTACCCCTTTAGGTAAAAAGTGTTGATATATTAAGAAGTCCTCCGTGTTTGAACTATAAAGAACGCGAGAGTCATCTTTGACAATAGTATGAGGTTTACAATTACAGGAGTGTGTTCTTTGACGAGGCTAACGGGATAGATACACAAGGGTATCATCAGATGATACAGGTGGTCAAATGGTTAATCACTGATAATAATACTAACTGTTATTATAGTAAATGATAATGGGATAGTTTTATGCTGTCGCACGACAAATCATGTCCCACGAAGTGTTGTTTTTTCATAATGATTTTTTTTTTCTGCAAAATGTTGGATAACAAGAAAGAACTAGAAAGAAAAGAGTGAAGTGCTAAGTTAGTTCAAGAAAGATTATCTAAGATTGCGATTTTAATCTGTTTAGGAACCACTTCGGAAGAGACTAAATTAAAATAGAAGATGTTGCCTTTGTATCTGTTGACCAATGCCAAGGGCCAGCAATTGCACGTGGAATTGAAAAGCGGTGAGGTTATAGAAGGTGAATTGACTAATGTCGATAACTGGATGAACTTGACTTTAAGTAACGTTAGTGAATTCAGGAGTTCGGATAATAGTCCCCAAGTAGAGGTACTTAAATCGACCGAAATTTATTTGAGAGGTATATACATCAAATACATCAAATTGCAAGATGATATCATTAATACCGTCAAACAACAAATAGGTAATAATATGGGTAATGCTGGTAACAAGAATTACAGAAAATATAATAATAATAACAGATACAATAATCAAGGACAAAATAACAGAAGAAATAATTACAATAGCAATAATAATAGTAGTAATATGAATAACAATAACATGAACAGAAGATCCTATAATAATAATAATAATAATAATACCAATCGTCGTTCATATCATCAAAACAGTAATAATAATACCAACAATCAAATGAGGCCTAATAATAATGGAACAGGTGGTTATGTCCAACATCATTCCGATTATAACAATAATAACAATAACACTAATGATAACAATAATGTAGAATTTTAGTATGTATATATATACTGCCTCTCCTTTAAAGTAAATAATGGCCATGATAAAACTTTTTTTGTTATTGAATTTGAAACTAATGTAGTATTATCCATTCTTAGAGAATTAAAAATTTCCTAATTCGTTTATAGTCATGTATTTTTTATTCATTAGCATATGTATTATTATTATTATTTTTTTATATATCGACAGTTACATAGATAATGTAATTTTTCATTATCGTCTCTTCTAATTTACAAAATCCTTACTTTGTTTATTATAAATCCTCTTAATAAACCAGTAACTACTCAAATATCCTAAGGAACCCATGGCGCAACCACATAATAAATTAAATAATGCACTGTAGCACACCGAAAGTAAGATCGACGAAAATCCACGGATATTTAGTACCCAAAACACATAATATAATGAATACATTTCCATGTACCATGCAGGACTACTACCAATTTCATAACACTTCCATCTCCAATTTCTATTATTGATATCTTTCTTCGACGTTACAACCATCATTATATAACAACCGATAATAGACATTTCGCAGACTACAATGCATAACAAAACAATATTAGCCAATAAAAATCCATAGTAGTAATATAATGTAGTCTTCTCTAACCAAACAGACTTGTAAACGTATTGTAACTCAACATAGATAATAATAAACGGAAATATGCCACAGCCTAGTATAGAAAGTATGGTAAAGGAATTACCAATCAAACTTTTTTTCTTTGAATTAACATTATTGCTAGAGTTGAATGGACTACCGTTGCCGTGAGTGACCGTTGAATTATTATTATAATATTCACGATTGACATTATGTCTCCGAACGGCAACATTGACACCAAGATAACTTAATGGAATGCAAACAATAAAATAGACAGCTATTAAAGAAACAACAGTCTTGAATGGTAATGCATTGGTAGAATCATGTGCCCACACAATGCAGTTTAATATCAAGGTAATGATCATGACTAGTCCTGGTAATAAAGACCCACATAAAACTGAGAATAATGGAGAGTATTGAGTTTTGCCTCTTGATGAAGCGCTTTTTTTATTAGCCTTGTTACAATCCATTGATAAGATTGAACCGACATATGATGCCATGAATGCACCAAGAACAAAAAACAGTACCGCCATAGATAATACTGAGTTTCTAACATTGTGTAGTTTATTTAGTGAACATGAAATAGTTAATGAACCTAATATCGTAAATGTGAATTGGACCCCCATAGAAACAATTATTATAAGGATATTCATCATTGGAGTAGTATCATTATCAATCCATAGTCTAGCTGTTCTGGAAAACTGATTTCTTTTCTCCTTCGTGACGTTAATATCCAAAGCATCATCAAAACGGTCCTTTTTGAACACTTTTATAAATATGACAAATACGATCAATGAAGCCATGAATACAATTCCAACTGAATTGGCTAAACTAATCCAATGAAATTTGTCACCAATAGTATTAGATAATTCGCCATTGTTAAAAAATAAATTGAATCTATCTTTCCATTCAATATTAAACTCTTCCCTCCAGTAAACTGAATATGTAAATGGTAGCAAAGTATGGTCTTCTTCATTTGAGTCTGCTTGTGGTACTTGAATCTCGTACTGTTCGTAATCTCTCGAGGCACCAGGACAATGGTAGTCAGAGACAGATTTTGGGTACACTTCAAATCCAACAATGCTAAACTCTTCATCATTGATAGCATGAAATCTAATTACTAACATAAGATGATTATTTAAATATGCTTTCCCGGTATCAGGATCTACAAAACCTAATGGAAACCCTGACGCATAGTATTTCTTGTTATCAGTAGTTGAAATAAAGGTAGTTGCAGCAGGCAGATCGTCATCAATCAGCCATTGTACAACATATCCTTCTTTTACTAGATCCTCTAACTTTTTCATACCATCACGAGTAGTCTTTCTGGCACAAAGTACAGCGCACATATTGTCTTCACCAAACTTTAGTATATAATCACTCTGCCATTTTCGATCACCTCGAATAATCTCATTTAGAGATAAATGTAAAGGTTTTTTGTCATTTCTTGGCGGACATGTAAATGGTAAGTCATAATATGCATATGGTAGCTGCGTTAAATCACTTTCTACTTTGTTAACAATGATTTCTACTTTGTCGCCCTTTTTGTATATGTTTGGTGTAAGCCATCCTTCATCGTTAGACTGTACTCTTGTAGCTAACGGAAGATATCCTCGAAATAGGAAGAAAAAGCATGTAAGTGCTATGAATATGGTTGTCGGTTTTGTATTAATTTTCATATTTTTTTTTTTCGGTTTTTTATAGTTTTATAATTCAAACTACACCTGTTGTTATCTTACAGTATGTATATTATGCTCATATAACTAATTTTAATGACAAAATCAAATAAAAGTTAGAACAAAGCCTTTAATAAGATCCTGAAACCGTTTCTTTGACTCTAAATTGATCAACGTCCTCGACTGAAAAGATGAAACAGTAAGCTAAGTTATTAATTTTTTTTTAAATGAATGGAAATAACGGCGGCTTCTTAATAATACAAAAAAGTGGAAATGCAAATGATATTAGTTATTTCTTTATTTATTTGTTGTAGTACGTTTTGTAATGTTTTTCTATCATATGTTTTTTTTTATCAAACTGTATACGTACATTATGTGGGAAATTGCCATCGGATGTTTTGCATTGAAATGTTTCTATTTTTTTTTTTTTTCACTACTATTCACGGCATTAACGAAATACGCGCGAATAAAGAAAACGCGAAGCTTTTCTTTCATCTGTCAAACTTGCATTGTTGTCAATTACAGCCATTGCCTTATTGTTAACGTGGCGAATAAATACATGAACTTAAGGTGGAGCTTCCAAAGGGGGTGCTTACATTTCTGGGATTCGTGTGTGTAGGATCTAAAGATGTCTGCTTGAACGTTAGTTTTATTTATTGTTGTATAGATCACATCAGATCACATCAGAGCTCCCCAACATATAGTAAGTATGTAGGTGCCACAGACGCTGATCTACAGTTACAAGTATGAAGAGATTACAAATAAAATGATTACAATTTTTATAAATATATATACACCTGATATATACATATAACTAGAATAGAAAATAATGGGTTATACCCCACTCCTTGAATATAATACTCCCCTGTTGGGCGATATTTCTGTTTAGAATTTACCACCCTGAATTTCGTCTTTTCCTAGACTGAAGTAGTCTTCTTGTTCATCTTCTCGTTCATCTTCCTTCGCACCTGCAACTTCTTCTTCTTCTTCTTCTTCTTCTTTCAATTTCTCCTCCCTTGATTCAATCTTACGTACACTATCACTACGTGGTAATTGTGGAGACAATACACCAGATGCGAGTAGGTATGGACTAGAAAATGCGGTTGATCCAATTGTTGTACTGGTTGTGCTTGTGGTATTTAGATTAGAAAAAGTTACGTCATCCACTGACGTTTGTGTATGCACACTTTCTTCGATCGTCTTTTTCTCAGTCTCATCCTTCTTTTTAGATTTCTTTTGTTGCTCATCCCATAACATCTTGTCTGCATCTTCCTTATTATGTTCCCTTTCCTCTTCTCTTTTCTTATTTTCTTCACGGGCTTCAGCTAACATTTCCTTAGCTTTCTTCAAAGACACTGTAGGAGTTGTATATGAACTAATGATTGGTACCGATGTATCAATATCAATAGTTGTTTTGATTAATGTAGTCATCCAACCTCTCATTTCTTCGTTGGTATCAACGGCAAAATAATGGACACGAGGTTGAGTAAATGTCAACCCTTTTTTTGAGCCAGGTTGTGGGGGTATTAGTTTGAAACAATAACGGCCTTTCCCTGTACTTGCCGCGTATAAAGAAACCAGCTTATCATCTTCTTTGGCTGGAACAACACGATGAGCTGTTATATCAATTAAGCCTCTCTCTCTTGTGTCAGTTGTATTGGCAAAATATGATAATCTAGTACCGTGTAATGTGAAAAAGCGAGTTTTCCAGGTGCTCATGGCACCGCTACCTTTTTTGCTCATCCATCCTGAATAATCTGCTGTTTTCATTGCTTCCTTTACAGATATTGTCCTTATACCCTCTACAAACGCCGATGTCTTTTGTTTTCTCAATGGTGCCCTTGTCGTCATAGTCCTCAACTTTTTACCTTTTACATCACTAACCGACCGTTTCTTTTTATCTTCATCCATTATTTTTTTGGCAGCATCAATCGGAAGTGCATCTTTGGCACTGACAGATCTTCTTTTAGCTGAGTCATCTAACTTCGGGCTCTTCTTCTTTAATTTGGATTTACTGCCCAGGACGGGTGTGTTAGGATCCGTCTTCGATTTTTCGACTTTGGCTGTTGGTGTTGTACGGCCTGCATTGTCGGTAAATTGTTGTCTAAATGGACTTGTTATGAAAGAATTCTTTTTCTTTAAACTTAACGAATTACTTTTGCTGACTTTAGTATCCACAGTTAATAAAGATTTGTTTTCTTTGTCTACACCACCATTTTTATATGAAGAAAAATAAGATAACATAGATGAATTTCTTTTTATCTTCTTGGAATCATTTGTATTATCAGCTTGAAGATGTAGAATTTCATCTGGGGAGGATGATGATTCGTGGTTAGATGTGGCATATATACTTGATGTGGGTCTGTCATCTAGTACTGTCGATTCATAAGCGGCACCATCATCAGGCGAACTTGAGTTTGGTTTGTCCGAAAGATCTGCAAATGAATCGGTTGTTCGATTTCTTAATTCAGTGTACAGTACAGAACTACGGTTACCAAGGGTATTGGATAGCTCTCTATGAGAATGTTGAATGGATGAAGGGTTTGACGATGTAACATTCGCCTTATTGTTGCTAATGGATTTGGAGGTATCTAAATCATTCGATTCGGGTTTCCTTGTAGTTTGATATATTGATCCAGGAGAATATTTGAGTCCAGGGTTTGGTGAAGCTACCTGTCGCTCTCTGCCTATCATGGGTGATTTCGGCGGTTGTACAGGGCTTGGGTATGAAGGAGGCTTTGGTGCTCTTCTTGGTGATGCAAATAAAGCTGTATCATTCACATTTTCACTAATTGGAACAACTAAGCTCTGGTCACTATGCTCCTTCATGGGTTTACCATTGATTAATAGAGAGGTAGGTCTGTGTTTTGGAGTTGCTGTCACATTAGATCTCAAAGGTAATTCTTCTAAAGATTGTGATTTTTTCCTGGCATGTCCTTTTGAAGAGGGTTGAATAACATGTGCAGCAGGCATTAGTTCCTTTTTCTGTTTTTTTCCAGCACCTTCGTTGGCCATATTTATTGATTCCTTGAGCGATTCAATTTGTTTAAACATCTCGAATCTTGTACCAAATGAGCTGACATCTAGTTCCTTTAAATGAGATAGTTCTAATTCTAATAAAATTTTGCCTGAAATCTTGTGTTGTTGAAATCTAGAAGCAGATTGGACGTCAAATCCACAATCGATAAAATATTGAGTTACTTCCTCTGGTGACCAATTTTCTGCATCACCAATATCAAGGTTGTCGTTATGTAAATCATCGGTAGAAGATGTGGCTAATACAGCACTATTTAAATTGGACCTCGCTGTTCCAGCAGTATTTAGTCTATTTGTTGGATCTGTAACATTTAAATCGGCGGTTGAAGAAAATATTGTTTCTTGAGTAATACTTGGAGTAGGTGTGTGGTTATCACTTGAATCGTTGGATCCATTTGAGAAATTATCACCTTCCAGTTGGAAATCTTCTAGTGCCTTGTCTATGTCACTCATGGTTGATTTCACAGATATGTGTCTGTCAACAGACTTTTTATTGGACATAGTAATTGGTGCGGCAGTTTGTAATGATGAAGGTGTTGGCAATTCACTTCCTGAGTCATTACCGTCATCTACACCTAAAGGACTATTTAGTCTCTTTTGTGATTTAGCTCTCATTAGAGTTGGTTTCCTTTCTGTACTTATTGGTTGAGTAAACACAACTGGATATAATCCTTCTTCTTTTGTTTTCAAATTGCGACCAAAATACCAGCCATCATTATACTCTTCATCATCCGTTATAACTTGTATCTTATCACCTGGTTTCATATCCAGTTCGTCTTCCATTCTCTTGGAATATTCGTTGATACATATATAAATTGGAAATATCTTTCTAGCATCTGCACTACTAGCGCTGTTTTGGGAATCTCTAGAAACATCGGGTGATGAGGGGACGCTAGTGTCCAGTTGGGATAACATCGAAGTTAATTTTTTACTCATGACTAGTTATAAAACCGTTTTGTGAGTTATGTTCGTTTATTTAATAACAGTAGGAAATAGGTTCAATCTTTGTTTGTATGTATGTGTCGTTTTCTTTGGATCTTAAAAATGGATAAATGAGTCGTAAAAAACTTTAAGTATGTGCGCGCTAGTCGTCTATTCCTTAACTTGCTAGTTGTGAAAACAGGATGCTCAGGCTTAAGATGAATCTTGTTATTCAAATAATGCTAACCGTTAATCAAATTACAATGTCTCTCTCCTGCGTCTCCTGTAACTAAGAATTGTATCAAGGGCGGCAGACCTCTCAGAATAAAATTTCCTTACTGAATTAAAACGGTGTTCATCAGAATTAAAAAACGCTCCCTGCGGGAAACGGTAAACTTGTTTATTACAAACTTTTTCACCAAGAAAAAAAAACGTGGCACGTGATATATTTGCTGCATCGAGCAATAATTAAAAACTGATTTACATGAAAGTTAACTAGCGGTGAGCTTGTGCAAGGGAAAATCTTGAGGAGCAGGCAAATGAAGTTCTATATACTTTTTTGTTGCAAATTAAGAGGTATCGGAAGTAGTTAGGAGATACAGAGATTCTTCGTCACGATAAAATGATAATGTAGTATTTTCCAAACATGAACAAATATATATCATATATGACTATGTCGTGAATCATACTCAGTTCAAAAGAGTATGAGATAAATTTGAGAACGAACACTTTGTTCGAAAGTTTTCACTCAATCGAACCCTCTTTGTGATATTATTAGTTGATAGTGGACTTGAAACTACCGGGACCACCTGACAGATGCATTTAAATTGAGGTTTTACATAAACCCCATGAGTAACGCCCCTAAATCTGCAACACAAAGACCTCTCGTCAAGGAAATTAGTAAGCGTTCCGAATCTTATCATTTTCGAATTACAAAATCTCTTTTGTTCATAAATTGGCCGCTTCTTAGTTCTTCGCTGACATGCATAAAAATACCATATTGGATTTTTCTTTTCCTGTCGTCTTCTAATAACTCGTGGCCCACTTTGACGTCTCCTTTTTTTTTTCGATGTTGCTTTTAAGTGATGCTCTTCTTTGATGTCATTTACGTCTTGGTTATAACTTTGTCTACAACTCTGGCTAGTCGAGATATTGTCGACAATCAGATCATTAGTTGAGGTCTTTACAGTACTGATTAGTTTGTTATTTCTAATGGTCGCCATCTTAAAGAATTATTTTAAGCGACGACTGAAAAATATTTTATTTGTTTTTTTTATTTGAAATTTGTGACACTACAGGTTTCACACTCCTCAATCTGTAACTGTGTGCTATCCTTGTTTACAGTTAACGTTATTCTTTTTTTCTTCTGAGTATAAGTTGGTAGACATCTTGAATAATAGCGCATAGTCGTCTCGAGTCGTAGTTTTAGTTTTGTGACTGTTTTGTGCTATTTTTTTTTTTTCACTTTATATATCATTGTCATTACTCAAATCCAATAAAAAAACCGAAAAATTAAAAAACCAATGATTTATAAATAAGTGTTGTGTTATTGTCAGCTATCCTTTTTTATTCTTTTCTTCCTCAATATTATCATTTTAACATCACGGGTTTTAACGTTAGTCCTGCAAAGGGCACAATGTCCACTGCTGTTTCTATTCGTTCTTGAACTGTTAATCATTTGAAATAGGCAATCACAACAGAAAACATGACCGCAAGGTGTTATTAATGCAGTTTCAGGAGGTTCGAAACAAATCGGACATTTATAGTCTCTTGCGGCCTTATAGGTAATGGGAGTTTTTGATTTTTCTTTATCATTCTCCTCTTCGTCAGAAATTTCCACTACCTGTTGCTCATTAGCTTCTAGGTCAATAGTAGTTAGTTTAGAGCCTTCGATACTTGTCGGTTCAGCTTCGATAAGAGTTGGAGGGTCACGGTAATCGTCTCTTGTTGAATCTTCTGCAACATCGCCTGATCTTGTGTCACGATCGCTATTGTTACTGATTTGGATTGTATCAGTTGGCATTGGTGTTGTCAAGTCAGTAAGTGGGGTTTCTGTTGCTTCATTAATGTCATCATCCTGAAAAGCCTCCGAGAGGTCAAATCCGTCATCCCTGCTATCAGCATTTCTCTCTTCCAAAACTTGAATCGAATTATCGGAATCACTTTCTTCGTTAATATCCTCTCTCATTGCAAAATCTCTTCTTTCATCTTCAACTCTAGTTACAATACTGTCTGTATTCAGCCCTGTCGGTATAACAGTTGGTGAAGCGTCTGTGCCCACATCTGTGGATAATTGACTTACATCAGTTTCTTGACTCTCGTCATTTTCGTCATCAGGATTTAGTCTTCTTCTTTTGTTGCTATCAGTTCTCGATTCACTTGAATCATGTGCATTTTCTTCTAGGTTAAACGTCATGTTTCCATTAATGAACTTATTTTATCAGTGGAATAGCAGAACAGGACCTGGAATATATAGACCTAATTAGGATAGGCCTTTTGTGATACTATATATCAAGAGATCGAAACTTGGCTCTGTTTAACTGTTCATTAGCAATGCGGTGGGACAAGTGGTATTTGATTTCATAAATGTACCTATTTAATCGAACTTCGAATGACTGCCATTAGCATCCGTGCATACTATAATTTCCTTATGAATCCGTACATTTTTTAGAACTTAGATATTTTTCACGGAATTTCAAAATAGAAAAGTTGCGTCTCGAAAATATTCGAAAATTGTCAGACTAACAGCGCGAGCAAATGAAGACTTCACCACTCTAATACCAAATTTTAACAGGTATATATCCAAATATAAGTGAAATAATCAATAGTGTTCAAGACTAGACTAGCAAAAACTCCAAAGTAACACAGTAATAATGTCAGGTGCTCAAGGTACAAAATTCAGAATTTCTGTATGTTAAAACTTAATATTGATAGATTAGCCTAATGAGATGATAAAGGAATATTGCGGACACATAAAGTATAGTTATAAGTGAGATATCCATCTCAAAAGTTTCGTGTGGTTTATGTTGTGGACTAATTAAGATAAGCAGCACATAATATCTCCATATATTGGTTTAGGAATCGTTTTACTCTCCAAACCCTAAAGAAGCAGTAAAGTTAAGTTACCAGTGGTGTCCATTTACAATTACCAATTTTTGTTTATCTGATTTCCGCATACGAAAAATATAACTGTAACATTTAGTGTCTCGAACGCTGAATTCAGCATAAAATCCCACATATCTTTTCAATTGTATTTATTTCCGAATTAATTTACTAACAAGAACTATGAATCGTTGATTTCATTTTAATTTTAATAGTTAGGTTTACCAGTTGGTGCCATCATGAACTGTGCTGATAACACTGGTGCTAGAAACTTATACATCATTGCCGTTAAAGGTTCTGGTTCTAGATTAAACAGATTACCAGCTGCATCTTTAGGTGATATGGTCATGGCTACCGTTAAGAAGGGTAAGCCTGAATTAAGAAAGAAGGTTATGCCAGCTATCGTTGTCCGTCAAGCTAAGTCCTGGAGAAGAAAGGACGGTGTTTACTTATACTTTGAAGACAATGCTGGTGTTATTGCCAATCCAAAGGGTGAAATGAAGGGTTCTGCCATCACTGGTCCAGTCGGTAAGGAATGTGCCGATTTATGGCCAAGAGTTGCTTCTAACTCCGGTGTTGTTGTTTAAAAAGCTACATGAAATAAATATATTACATATCTATTTATATAGTTTTTAAGAATAAGATAGTATAAAAAAAAATTCTATATAACTGCTCTTTGATTTCCATCGTCAGTTCATTTTTCCTGGTAGGGGGGTTATAGTATATTAACGGGTTAATAATAGAATCACTGTATATTTAAAAATTACAAATTTCTTTTTTTATGGTATTGTTTCAAGTATATTATTACTAACTTATATATGGGTATCTCCGTCAATTAATTGAACATAGTTACTTGGAATGATACCAGTTTCACCATTTTCTCTTCTTGCTTTCCACCATCTACCTTCAATGTCACTAACCTTCAAAATTTCACCCTGTTCAAACGATATTTCATATTGGTCAGCCTCATCTGCCCTATAGGAGTATAACGCCTTGGCTGTATAGGTAAAGTTATCATCTCCGATGTCACTATATAATCCCAAAGTATCACCCATTGTAGTTTCTGTATTACCATTTGACGTACCAGACAAGAATGTGTTCTCATTATTATGTGTAGCACCAGTAGCCATAATGGGTAATGAGTTTTCATTCATGTTGCTGTGATTACGAGGAGTATATGAGGGTTCGGAGTTCTCAAAACCAGCTAAAGCTGCAGAAGAGACATAGTTCTCAGGCTTCATATCGTTGTATAGAGGACCTATACCGCTTGTGTACCTGTTGTTACTTCTCATAGGCATATTACCTTTACTGATACGGCGACGAGACCTTAGTAAAGTGTTTTCATAGGCAGAAGGTTTGATACCTTTCAAAGAAAATGAATCTATCCATCTATTTGTTGGTGAGGCATTATCGCTACCAAAATAAAATATCCAAATGATGTTTACTACAGAAAGTAAAATAACTCCAGCTGACGCAGCAGCTTTCTTTGAACCTTCACTGTACACTAAATTTGTGGCACTATTGGTGTTATACACGAAAGCGACAGCAATAGAGCCAGTCAAAAAATTTCTATAAAAGTCGATGATGTCGTATGAATAAAGTACGACTAATGTGCATATCAATACAAATTGGTATGCTATACCCCACCAGGTAAATCTTGGAAATGTTTCGTTTGTGGAGGCAGCTGCAATAGAACCAGCAATCGCAATGATCCACGATATTATAGCAATCGAGATGGATGATATGGCAAATGGATCCCCAAATAGATTCTTCAAATCAAAAGTATGAGGAATCCGTGATCTTGGTCTTTGTAATCGCGCTTGTGATGTGTTTGGAAATGACATTTATTGCTTCCGCTGTTTCGTGTTTATAGTATGCAGACCGATGTTGTTGGTTCGCCTAAATGTATCGTTGAAATCTCTCTAATGCAGATGAATAACCTAGCTAGGACCTTGATATATAAATAAGATAGTATGTTCTGGTAGTTTGCACTTCCTGAATAGACTGCTTTTTGAAATTTGGTTATTGGATGATGTTGTGTTTTGGTGTTCATATTGACATCGATTGCCAATCTTAACGTTTTAACTTCGTTGGCATTACATTCTCGTAGCTATTGCCGAAAACAAAAAGTTATGTGCGAGGAACATCGAAATTAAACAAGCTACGTACGCGATAATATAGACATAGCAAAACATGCACAAAGGTTTACAACACACATTGCACACCTTACATAAGATATGAAAAGATTGGTTAAGATACTTTTTATGTCTCTTTCTGAACCTGTTAAAATATGAATACTGTTAAACACATAATCATAATAGATATGCCCCAGATTGCAAGGACTAACCCTGCAAACTTGAAAAATCTGGTCACTAAGGGTACTTGTTCAGTGCTGGATGAATATTCAGAACCTATTAAATAATATCCGAATATCCCAGGCAAGATGAATGAAGTTAGTGTTGAACCTGTAGCACCAATAAGTGCAAGTAAGTAAGCTAAAGATGTCATATTTAAGGATAAGAAATATGAAGTGAATAGTATGGCTGTAGTTATTATCGTAAATGCCTTGTCGGTAAGTGGTGAAACTTCTGGTTGATTGTGAGACCCTTCTTCTATGAGTTCATCAACTGGAATCATGTTTTCTTCATGCATTATTAAAGGGGTGGTCTCAGTAGCAAGGATATCAGTTGTTGTAACATCTGCATCAGTAAGGGTAGATGATAATAAACCTCTTCTGCTGGTGATATAACGACAGATCCTATCAATAGAAGCTCTTGTAGGATGACAGTGCAAAGGAAATCCAAAAGTCACGAGTATCAGAACAGCAATTTTACCAGTAGTTATTGAAAAGGATTCTGCGTAAAGCTCTAATATGTCACCAGTAACATTGTTTCCAAATGTCATATAACCTGACAATCCAACTGCAAGGTAAAGAAAAAATGCAGGCCCTACTGTCCAAAAGGCGATCTTTTTAATATCTTTAAATAACGTACTTTTTTGTTCGTTGATTACTGCAAACATGTTATGATGGCATGTGAATGCAAAAACAAACAGTGGCAAGGTACGCAAAGTGGGTATTTCATCAACAGGAAATAGCAAAGAAACTTCACCTTTTTTGATATTTTCTGGTGCTTCTGAAGGATAAATGGCATGCTTAATCACCAAGCAGCATATATATAATATAGAAACTATAGCAGTAAATGACGTGTACCTCAAGGAGTTCAATCTCTTCTTCCAAGATAATGGGCTAATGATAGATACCATCACACAAGTTAGTAATATGTTCCTGTCCGCCAATATTTCATTTTTAGTAAATATTTTAACTATTTGCGGTAGAAGGTCCCCAATTACTATCAAATAAGAAACACCAATACCGAAACATTTTATGGCAATAGCCAAATCAAATATTAAGCTCAATTTAGGGTTGATTAATTGTGCTAATGTGAAGAATGAGGCATTATTAACCGGAGCGTACCGTACAACCTGCGCCTGCAGGAGTAGGCCTAATAAAGAACAGCTAGCTCCAACTATCATCATTATAATACCAGGTATTACTCCAAACGGTACAAATGCGTATGGTATAGTTAACAGTCCAGCATCACACGCCGTATGCAGTAGCGTCAAAGCACCAGTTTTAGTTGAAGAATGCATAACGAAGGCAGCTGAAATCAAAGTTTAGCAATTTCAAATAATATAAGGCTAGTAATATGTATACATTCTTAACAAGCACAGCTTTCAAATGCCAAGAGATTTATTTCCATATTTACTTTATAGCAAAATTGCATAAACACTTCCGTCCTAACCTTTTTTTTCGTTTGCTTGTTTTGTATTGTTCAGTCACTCTCAGTATTTAGAAACTGACTACAGTGAGTTGCTTAATTTGGAAAGTTCAGGAAAATATTTGGATGGAGGGGAAGAGGAATCAATAGTTAGGGTTGTTTAGTCAATTTCGTGAAGATCTTTTCATCGTTTTATATATTAGGGGTACTCTGACATAAGATGAACAATCCGCTTCTTTATTAAGTTCTATAAACAACGTTGAGAAAGTCTTAACGAGATGTGATTGAAAATCTGGTTGATGAATATATTTCACATTTATTGTCAACGGTGTAGATATCTATGGTTATTATGTGTGTATTCTACTTAATTATTTACAAGTGTGAACATGTTGTTATGTATTTATTGGCGTTAGCTCGGCAGGAAGCCTCCTAATAACCTTTTCTTTTTGCATCCTTGACAATCTCCATTAATCTCTTGAACCCCTTCATAAAGTCTTTTCTATGGCGTTGAGATCTTTTCATTTCAGCTCTTTTACCTGGTTTCATATAGAATCTCTGTTTTCTACGATCCATCGAAATTTGATTAGAAAATACAATGGAGTTTAGTCTTCTACAAGCACTAGTGGTGTCAAAATTATTTACATCTACTGTCCTACCCGTCTTGATACTGAATTGCTTCAAGGAAGCTGCTTCTTCTCTTATCTGTTCTGGTAATATGTTTGAATCATCGCCTTTCATTTCATTTGTGCCCTTTAAGTTACCAGCATTGGAATCGAAGGGAACACTTAGCCCTATTTTTGGTTGACCACTTTTGGAGGTTGGAAATGACCTTAATACATCTTTAGTTATACCATTAAACGGAGATTGCACTTGCCCTATTGTTCTACTGTATGAGAGTAATCTAATAGGATTCCTTAACAACGGTCTCCCTGCTACGGTAACATTCCTATACATATAGCCAAACATGTTTGAAACAATTGTCTAATTCTTCGATGGAGCAGTTCGGTCTAGTTTAAGTTAATCATTAATTTGTCTGTTCATTTCATTTCAATCCTTCCATGGATGTTTTTCTTTTAACCCGAACGGAATGTGAAGCGCATTGCAACACCCAGTTCGCATTATTCAATAATGAGATCCTTTGTAATTAGATGTCACTAAATTCCCTGGTGTTTGTTAATTTACAACCATTTGTTACTTAGTTACATTTTGAATAGTTACTACTTATTTCAATTTCTTTATTAGAGTCGACGTATAAAATCGTATTCCTGCAAATAACAATTTGTTCATTGCTAACGCTTATAAATATTAGTCATGTCAAATACTCCAGTTGAAAAGAAGGAGGAAGAAGTCCAAAAACCCGTCGAACAGGTGATAGGAGAAACTGCTGGTCAAGATAATGTTATTGATGAACCTGTAAATACCGAAACTAAAAAGAAGAAGAAGAAGAAGCCTAAGAAAAAGAACAATATCAAAAATATTGTTAACTTTTATCCAGATGAGATCTATCCAGAAGGTGAATGGATGGACTATCACCAGGATTTCAATCTTGCACGTACTACAGATGAGGAAAAACGTTACTTGCAAAGGGACATGGAAAATCAATCTCATTGGAATGACGTTAGAAAAGGTGCTGAAATTCATCGTAGAGTCAGAAGAAATGTTCAAAATAAGTTGAAACCCGGTATGACATTGACTGAAATAGCAGAAATTATTGAAAATGCTACAAGAAAGTTTACTGGCGCTGATGCTGATCTAACAAAGATGGAGAATCCAAAAAGTCAAGGTATTGGTTTTCCAACAGGTCTTTCACTAAATCACATCGCAGCTCATTTCACCCCAAATACCGGTGATAAAACTGTGTTGAAATATGAAGATGTCATGAAGGTCGACTTCGGTGTTCAAATTAATGGTAACATTATTGACTCCGCATGGACTGTCGCCTTTGACCCACAATATGATAACTTGCTGACCGCTGTCCGTGAAGCAACATACACTGGTATCAAGGAAGCTGGTATCGATGTAAGGTTAACCGACATTGGTGAAGCAATCCAAGAAGTTATGGAGTCTTATGAAGTTGAAATTAATGGGGAAACATTCCAAGTTAAACCATGTAGAAACCTATGTGGTCATAATATTGGCCCATATAGAATCCATGGCGGTAAATCCGTTCCAATTGTTAAAAATGGAGACACCACCAAGATGGAAGAAGGTGAGCATTTTGCTATTGAAACTTTCGGATCCACTGGTAGAGGTTACGTAGTTACTGATGGTGAGTGTTCTCATTATGCCAAAAGTCAGGAAAGTATGCCAACCCCAACTTTAGGTAGTGCTAAAAAATTACTAAAGACAATAGATGATAATTTCGGTACATTACCTTTCTGTCGTCGTTACATAGATAAGCTTGGAGAAGACAAATATCTATTTGCATTGAACAATTTAGTTAGAAGCGGTCACGTCCAGGACTACCCACCTCTAGTTGACATTAAAGGCTCATACACAGCGCAATTCGAACATACAATTTTGCTACACGCCAACAAAAAGGAAATCGTCTCTAAAGGTGATGACTACTAGTTATATGGAGTCAGTAAATATTTACTGCAGTTATATAGAAACCAATATATCCATAGTACCTCTGTATTATTACTTGTCGTTGCACACGGCCTCCGTACAGTATTACGAAATGTATTAGGGAGAATTTCATTACGCTGTCAAAAGGCGAGAAAATAATTTTCAACATTTGTACGCTTGAAGTCTCTAGAGTATAAACAATGTGATTTTGTTACTTGTTGGTAACTTTTACGATTGCATTGACGCATATATAATTATTCGTCTCTTATAGGAAAACTTATTGCAAGGTAACAGTCTCTAGTCCTTGAGGAATAAATATAATTAGGAAAATAACAAAATAAATCCAAAAGATGTCGTTAATAGAAATTAAACCAGATATATTGGAATATAAGCGTATGTTTTTATGATGATCCGAGTAATGTTAGTTTGCGTTATTGTCATTTTTACTAACAATTAAGTTCGAAAAAAATAAATTACTATAGCTCCATTTACTGAACAATCTACCGAATATGCTACAATTACCAACAATTCCGAACAGACAGTTGCCTTCAAGGTCAAGACTACTGCGCCAAAATTTTACTGCGTTAGACCAAATGCCGCTGTAGTGGCACCAGGTGAAACACTAGAGGTACAAGTAATCTTTTTAGGTTTAGCTGAGGAACCAGCCGCTAACTTCAATTGCCGTGATAAATTTTTAGTTATAACATTGCCTGCACCAAACGATCTCGGTGAACAAAATGTAGCTGACGCTTGGTCTGAATTAGAGGCTCAATATGGTAAACAAGCGATCTCAAAGAAAATTAAAGTGAAATATTTGACTGATGCTGAACCTAAATTGAAGGAGAAAGATGAACCAAGTCAAGTTACCAAAGAGGAAGTTCCACAACAGCAGCAAAAATCGATAGACACAGAAAGGGATGAAGTCCCAATCACAGCTAAGAGTACAGTTAGTGATACGGATTCTGCTATTCCAATTACTCCTAAACAAGTGAAAGAAACTGAAAAATCAGAGACGAATCCAAAAGCAGTCAAGATTGAAGAAAAATTACCAAAAGAAGTTCCATCTGCTGAGACGATTCAAAAGAGTGAAGGTTCATTGAATTTGGCACCTTTGGTAATAATTGCTATATTGGCATTTGTTATCCGTTGGTTCTACTCATGAACCAATATTCTTTTTGATACTTCCTTTTTTTGATTACCTTGAACTGATACCATAGATTAAAATTATGCATAATATAGAATTATTATTAAATTAATATTAGCATGTATGTTTCTCCATCTATATTTATATTAAATTTTATTATTACTTTCTTATCCAACGACTATTGAATAAATAGTTTGGAACAGTCTTTTAGATGAACACTTAATTATCAATATTATTATTTCTATTTTTTTATTTTTTTTTTCTCTTTCTGCTTTATCATATTCATTTTAGCATACACTATGCAGTTCTTATTTTTTGTTCAAACAGCGTCACTTTCTATTCGTATACGTAATTACTGTCAGAATATACAATGAAAAGAAACAGAAAACAGTTCGAATTTATTTTTTTAAAATTAAACTTAAAGAGATTTTTGATTATATATATGTAATAGAGATATTCCTTATAAAATTGAATTACGTAAAACTAAACACAAACAATTACCCCATTTAAGCTTCTAAAGCTAAACGACCCTTTGGATTGGTAACCTTAACACCTAAAGCCTTGGCTCTAGCTAAGATACCGACTCTGTTCTTGGCGGAGACGTTGTGAGCGATTTCAGCAGCATAAGTCTTAGTGTGCATCATTAAAGTTTCTAAATCCTTGATGTTAGCAACTAAGAAAATCTTGTGACCGGATGGAGATAAGAATTTGGTCTTCTTGTTGGAACCGTAACCGATAGTTGGTTCAGAAATGTTACCTCTGAATCTTCTTCTAACAACGGAGTCAATACCCTTTTGCTTTCTCCAGTTTTCAGAAACTCTGTGGTATCTGTCAGAGTGATGACGCTTAAACTTCTTGGTATGTTTCTTAACAATCTTTGGGTGTGCTAGAGAAGAAGCCATCTGCAATAAAATAATATCGAAAAAAATGAAAATTTTTCAAAAATAATGTTAGTATATAAATTAATATTTTATTAAATTAAAGGCCATTTCGTGATGTAGTGTATGATAGATATAGTATTTTGTTCCAATCAAGTCTCCTTATAGTTCAATAAGTGGTTGAATGAATCTCTTAACATTTCTCTGTTATTGATTTCAGCTATCCAAAGTTTTATCCATATGAAATAATTTTTTTATAGCTACACGTTCACAGGTAAATTGGTAAATCAGATTAGAAACTTTTCAGAACTATTATATCTCATTATCATATTATATTGATGGATTATATCATGAATCTTTACAGTATAGGATATCAATCATTACATTATCACACGTTCGGTTCTCAAATATGTATATCATACCTTTATACTCAATCTATTTGGTGATTTTTAACCTTACCAAAGAATAAAACGTACAAACTACCGCTAATATACACTAAATAACTAATTACTTTTACCTCGTATCGATATTATTGTTACTACTACGCCATGCTGGTGGCTTCAGTTCCATCTAGTGGGCACTGAGGATACAGGAGTTCGGAAACCTGCAACTCTGCAGTGTAGGTGTCGCTGATAGTAAAAGGGATTTGAAGCGAACTGGTTCATGATTGAGCCCAGGGCAAAAACAGTTTAGGCAGGCCCAGTTGATAGGTCCGGTGTAGACAACCAGGCGTCATCCGAGAAACTAGAAAGTTAGTGGGAACTTCAAGAATTCTAGGCAGAGCTATAGACAGAACACGGAAAACCAAACTAGCAAAAAAGCAAAGTCAGATAGAAAAAAAAAACGTATTAAAAATAATCAACACCCACGCATTAAGTAATAAAGAATAGGTAGAGTAATGTACAACCTTCTATGTTAATAGTAAAAATAGGTTAATAATGAAGGGTAATAAAAGTTTATAAAACAGTCCTTATGTAAATAGAAGGTCAAATGGTTGGTAGAATGTATTTAAAGATTTAATGATATATGGTGTACGGGTTTGGTGCAGTCAAATAATAACATTCAGGGTGAAAACTTCAAGACCCATTAACAGAATAGCATAGATGCTGCTAGTATTATTAAGATGAGTCTTGCCTAATTGTCGGTCCTCACACAGAAGAGAAACTCTCAATTTGATGTCTTTGAAGTAATGCTTCGGTATATTAATTTATCACAAAATATGGCTAGCCGCGGAGGTATCTTTTTTTTTAATAACAAATTACAGTTAATATTAAAATATACATAATACTGAAAATACGATGCCTGCATATGTAATAAAACGATTTCTATATATCTATATATTGCGGAAATAATCGTTCTATTTTCTCAAATAGTCTCTTAAATAAGTACCCAATTTTTGTGCACCTTGTTCAACAGCATCTTTTAAGACCTGTAATTCATCATCAGTACCGATGTTAAAATCTACAAATCCATTATTTGCATTTCCGCCGTAACGCTGTTGTTGTGAACCAAATGCATTACCATTACCATTACCAAATTCACCATTTTCTTCTTCTTGATCTTCTCCGAAATAAGAAGATGAAGAAATTGAAGTGGCATTATCAAAAGTCTTCAATTTCTGTTTAGCTTCGCGAGATGCATCTTCATCGTATGATCCACGACCAAAATATTGATCAGAAGATATAGCTTTTTGTCCACCATATTTAGCAGCAACTTTACCTGAATATTTTGGACCAGAAGCAGCTCTTTGTGATTCCTTTTGTTGTTTGGCTAAATCTGAAGCATCATTCATTGTCATACCAAAACCTAATTTAGCAAATTTTGGAGTGACTTGTTCGACTGAAGCATTATATGGTTCTTGCTGTTCATATTCCTCTTCTAATTCGTCTTCATCGTCATGGAATGTTGACTCTACTTTCCCGTACGTATTCGTTGTGATGGGGGTGTTGGATGTTGTTGTAGAAGATTTATTAAATGAATTGAATTTACTTGTCTGTTGTTCTTCCTTTTCTATTTGAGCATCCTTTTCAAATTGATCAAATAAATCTTCGGCTTGAGATTTATCGACTTTTTTAGCAGATAATCTTGTTGGTTTTCTAGAAGAAGATAATATTGAATGTTTTTTCGTTGAATCACTGTTACCACCTAAGATACTTGATTTCTTTCTGTTAGCTGTTAAGATAGACGATTTCTTAGCAGGGGTACTGGTGGTGGTGGTAGTAGTGGTGGTTGTAGTCTTCTTGACAGTAGCAATATTCTTCTCATTTGTGGAGATCTTTGGAGATGCTTGTCTTGAAGGAGTTTCTGATGCTTTTGGCTTTTGCCAGTTTGAGAAGAAATCATCCACGCTGTTATTATTAGTTGAAGAATTGGATTCGTTTAAAGATGATAATTCAGAATTTGAATCGGTTTCATCGATATCATCAAGTACTAAGTCACTTGGATATAACTCTTGATCCCTCTTAACTTTCTTATCCAGATGCTCTTTATAACGTTTAGCTACAGCACTTGTGTATTTTGTATGAGCATCGACGTTTGAAGTATTTAACAATTGTTTGCCATTATTCTTAAGGAAGAAATCTTTGGCTTTGTTATTCCCACCAAGTTTAAATCTTCTCAAATTATTAATAGTCCATTTATCCAACGTAGAAGACTTAACAAACGTAATATGGACACCTAAGTTTCTATGCACAGCGGAACATTGAATACATAACAAAACACCAAATGGTACGGATGTCCAAGTTGGATTCTTGTTACCACAGTCGAAACATACACGATTCTCTAATTTTGAGGATAGTTTCTGAAACACCTGTTGTCTAACTTCATCAGAAACAAATAATTCACCGTCGTCAGTTGAGCTCATTGCAAATGTACGCGTTAGATTTCGTGGGTATCTTTACCTGTTAAATTAACCCTTGAATGGTATTTTTGTTTTTATCTGGTTTGATTTCAACATAATTCATTTTGTTTGTTTTTCCTTCTTGATTTTCCTGACAACGAGACAAACAGATTTTCCACGTATATGTTTCCGTACCAATATACATGGAAGAAGCGTATAAAGAATATTAAAAGTTTCCTATCGAATATACGATTAGTCTCTTGACTATAACTCATCTAGTTAATATGTGATTTATATCTAAAACGATATAATTGAAGTATTTCACAGAGAAACAACCGTAGGAGAAGCAACATAGTTTTGGCCGGGTTATGTGAGGGGTTTCTTTTTCACTCCGCCGATTGAAGCGAAAATAGCTTTCTTATTCGATAAATTTGCTTATCTTGTTGAAGAGAGCTTGATGTTTGCCACTCATTTAGGATCACATAGGAGATCAATCTCAAATAAAAACTACTTCGATATAGTTGCTCGAACTGAATTCATTGAAATTGCACCTATATAACGAAGATGAGTTTATCGGTGCTCACCACTAACAATGTGTTAAAATCATTACTAAGACAATCGATAGCGATACATGCTGCTACTACAACTACTACACCTGCAGCCGCCATCGCATTATCATCATTTAAAAGATTATATTCCATTAAAACCAATAACTATACACCTAAAAAAAATACTAATCTCGTTCTGAGACGATCTTTACTCAATCCACATCGTTTTTACTCGGATAGTACTACACCTACAACTGAAAGCACATCAACGTCATCTCCTCAACAATCAAAGGATAACAAAAACAACACCCATGTAAATAATACAAAAACTATCAATGAGCCAGTTAATGAACCAATTAACCATGCATTATTGGCAAAACAGGAACAGGAAGCAAATACAGATATTACAAATCCTGATGCTCAAGCTGCCTTTTATAAATTACTTTTAAAAGCTAATTATCCACAATATGTAGTATCCCGTTTTGAAACACCTGGTATTGCATCCTCTCCTGAATGTATGGAATTATATATGGAAGCACTACAAAGAATTGGTAGACATTCAGAAGCAGATGCTGTGAGACAAACTCTATTAACGGCAAGTTCGGCTGGTGCAGTAAATCCATCGTTAGCTTCATCATCTACTAAAAGCAGTTCCCAATATCATGGCAATTTCCCTTCTCTATATAATCCCTTCTACGGTTCCAAGAAAGAACCTTTACATGTCATCGTCTCGGAGTCGACATTTACGATTATATCAAGATGGGTTAAATGGTTGATTGTTTTTGGTATCTTAACGTATGGTCTATCAGAGACATTCAAGTATATTACAGAGAATACAACGTTGTTAAAAAGTTCAGAAGTTGCGGATAAATCGGTAGATGTTGCCAAGACAAACGTAAAATTTGACGATGTAAAAGGCTGTGATGAAGCTCGTGCAGAATTAGAAGAAATCGTAGATTTCCTAAAGGATCCAACCAAGTATGAAGCTTTAGGTGGGAAATTACCAAAAGGTGTTTTATTAACCGGTCCACCTGGTACCGGTAAAACATTATTAGCAAGAGCTACTGCCGGTGAGGCGGGTGTAGACTTCTTTTTTATGTCTGGTTCAGAATTTGATGAAGTCTATGTAGGTGTTGGTGCCAAACGTATCCGTGAATTATTCGCACAAGCAAGAGCCGCAGCCCCTGCAATTATCTTCATTGATGAATTAGATGCTATTGGTGGTAAACGTAATCCAAAGGATCAAGCTTACGCAAAACAAACGCTAAATCAATTATTAGTTGAATTAGATGGGTTTTCTCAAACTACTGGTATTATTATTATTGGTGCAACCAATTTCCCAGAATCATTAGATAAGGCATTAACAAGACCAGGACGTTTTGATAAATTAGTTAATGTGGATTTACCTGATGTTCGTGGTCGTGCAGATATTTTAAAACTTCATATGGAAAAAATAACGATGTCATCTGATGTTGACCCAACTATAATAGCAAGAGGTACCCCAGGTCTATCAGGTGCAGAATTAGCCAACTTAGTTAATCAAGCTGCTGTATATGCATGTCAACAAAATGCTGTCGCCGTCGATATGTCTCATTTAGAATGGGCTAAAGATAAAATATTAATGGGTGCAGAACGTAAAACAATGGTTCTAACGGATGCAGCTAGAAGAGCTACTGCATTTCATGAAGCAGGACATGCCATAATGGCAATGTATACTCAGGGTGCTACTCCATTATATAAAGCTACAATTTTACCACGTGGTAGAGCTTTAGGTATTACATTCCAATTACCTGAGATGGATAAAGTAGATATCACAAAACGTGAATGTCTAGCTAGATTGGACGTCTGTATGGGTGGAAAGATTGCTGAAGAATTAATTTACGGTAAAGATAATACGACAAGTGGGTGTGGATCTGATTTGCAAAATGCAACAGGAACCGCTAGAGCGATGGTGACTCAATATGGTATGAGCGAGGATGTGGGTCCAGTTAACTTGGCTGATAACTGGGAAAGTTGGTCTAATAAAATTCGTGATGTTGCCGATAATGAAACAATTGAAATTCTAAAAAGTTCAGAGGATAGAACCAGAAAATTATTGGGGCAAAGGCATGTGGAGTTAAATAGATTGGCTGAGGGTTTAATTGAATATGAAACACTAGATGCGCATGAGATGGAGAAAATTGTTAAAGGGGAGTCAATTGATAAGTTGAAGAATAAAACTAATACAGTGGTTGATGCTCCTGATAGCGATGAGAGAAGGGGTAGTAAGATTCCAACCCTAATTAACGCTTAATAAAGAATTTATGTATATAGCACAGACTTTTTTTTTCGACTCTAAAGTTTAATAAAAATAATTATCACATTATGATATTCATGAAATGTCACTTACAAAACTCTTACATAATTATCTTCTTAAGGTTGTTCGATTAAATAAGAAATGCAAAAGAACTATTCAATTCTTGGTTTTTTCTCAGGTGGTTCTGTACCTTCACTTTCATTTTTTTTATGCTTTTCTGTCAATTTTTGTACTAAAATATTTGGATTTCGACAATAGTAGTTCTTAACTGCAACCAATTTGGCATCTTCTGTACTAACAGACTGGCCTGTTTCGATAATCTTTTTACAATCTTCTATTATTTCAAATAATGTATCAAATTTTATTGCTGAGTTATCCTTATCTTTACTTTCTTCTTTCTTCTTGTCATCTTCATTTGCTTTATTTTCATTTACCTCTTTCACTTTACTATCATTACTTTCAGAATTCTCTTTCACCGTTTCATTGCCATTGCTTGAACCAAATTTCAATTCCAAATACTTGGTAATCAATTGTTCGTCTTCAATTAGTAATACAGCCAATGTAATCTGTGGAGGCGTAAACAAATATACCACATCTGTTAACAATGCATCCATTATCCTTTTTTTACATCTGTCGTAAATCAAACCCATATATTTCAAATCCACTTTACCATAAAGGACAGTTTGAATATCTAAAAAGAATCCATGTAGCGGTTTATAAGGGTGGTGATTCAGTAGAGAGAATTTCAAACATTCAAGCAATTGAAATTCATATTTTAAAATTGCATCTCGATTGGATTTAGCCTTCTTTGCAAATGAATCCACACTTATGAAATAATTTTCCGATTTACATGCAAGGAAAATTGTGGTGTGAACAAGGTGCTTTGGATCAAATTCCATTACTGATTTTTCAAGATAGAATCTTCTGAAAAATGTTATGGATGTGGCGACGACTTCTGTGGGTAGATTCAAATGCTGCGCAATAACCTGAACCTTCTTCGAATAAAAATTCACTAATTTAACTTCTTCTTCCATTGACAGCGGTGAGGCCTTTGTTTTCAATAAATCCAAATCTTCAGCCGATAGTATACCCTTCTGTGAATCGAAGAACGTCTTCAATTTGTCAGCGATTATATCAACAGCTCTCTCATTAGTCCCTTGTCTTTTAGCCTTTAAACCGTCAGTTGTGAATGACCACATTCGATACTGAGATGAGTGTCTATATAAATCATCATCAGATATCCTTTGGTACGTTGGTAGCTTATTGTCAGTAATTGTAGAAGTCTGTGTGGTCACTGATTCTGATGATGCAGGTGTCGGAGAAGGTAAAGAGGCAGGAGTTTCCGACGATGTAGGTGTTATAGTCTCAGTCTTTACTTGTCCATCAATGTTAGCGGACATTTTGTCGTTATAGTAATAAATATTTACAAATTATCTTTGCTGATAACTCTTGTTAAATTTTGTAGATATGCTATGGCTCTTTATTCAGTTGTATTTTTACCCATTAATTTTTCATAGTTCGGTTTTGTTCGTTACGCTCTGCGATAGAATAATAAAAAAAAAATAAACCTAGTAAAAAATATAGAAAGTGACTATTGCTCTCATTGTCGCTAATTCTATTATATTTTGGTTCGAAGTATGTTAGTAGACATTTTACGACAATTAATTTTTATCGTTAGGTTGCTGTAAATAGGCTAGCTATTACTGTAAGGCATTAGTTGTTTTTCTTGGTTTCTTGATTTTTTACGATAATACAAACTAGAGAATAGGCTCTAAAATGACAGTTGAATTTTTTTCTAGGAAGAAAGATTAAAATAATGTTAAATTTTTATTGCTTAACTAAAAGTGTGAAACGAATTTATGTCTGCTGTATTTTTGAATACTCAGCATGTGTTGAAAGAGCCCAAATTGAGAATTTCCCATTGAAGTTTTGAGATCACTAAGATTAACAAACTAATTACCTTTTCATTTTATAAGAAAAAATATTTATTATTATTACAGATTGTTTATTTCAAATTACCATTCAAGTATAGTTTTTTAAATTTGATTTCTATAAACTAAAGTTAATTTTTTTTTAATCGTGGTCGTTGAAAATTTCATAATAGAAAGTAGACATAAATCATACTCCTGTTTATGGAGTGCTTCAAACAAGATCACTTACAGCCATTTACAGAATTATGTTGAAAAATGAACACATGAGGGTTCCTACTGACTAGGGAATTATACAATGATTTACAGGGAATAGAGCGGTTGTGTTAGAATAAAGGTATTCTAATAAAGAAAAGTGGGACAGATTTGACTGCTGCAGCCATTGGAGTTTTATTCTAACGTGTTTGACGACGGCGGTGCGCGCATTTTGTTATTGATCAAGCAAGAGGTGAAAAAATGTGACATGTATGGACTATATATCCATTACGGACTTTTGCCGTTTTAGAAGCTACAGTTGAAGGTGACTTCTGGAAAAGGGTACAAAACTGCTAAACTTGGGATATAGTGTTAGATTTGTTCTTGTACTTTTCATGAAGTTTACAATTGGAAAGGTTGCTTTTTCAGGAAAGAAAGATACCAGGAAAGATTTACCAAGTTTAAGAGCGTAAAGCTCATTTGTTCATATAGCATTCAGTAATTGGTTGTGCAATTTACATACACTTGGGTCAAAGGGGTTCTCTTCTTGTTATATAGTTGATGTGTAGAAGTACGCTGAGTTAATTCAGTAATAACGTCCTGCTCGAGGTCCTTTGGTATTGCTTTCGCTCTAACGGTTTAGTTAAGTTTTCGTAATTCATACGGATAATTAATCCTATGGTTGCATAACTTCAAAATCATTAAAAAGGGTTTAACTCAAATCCTTCAAGGGCCAGTTCGAGGCATTTGAAAAGAAACATTACCTGAACATTATGTAATGCATGTTGCCGTGCCTGTATTGCACTTAGAAGTATTTTTTAAAACAAATTTCTGCCTCAGTTATTTCCCCCAGAAGATCCAACGTATTCTTCTCACTTTCTTACTAGATCAAGAGATTCGTCTGAGACAAGGCAAGACAGCTATTGTCAAAAATGTGTTTTCCAAAAATAACAGTCAAAAAAAAGTTAGAATTACGAATGCCGACTTTTCAAGTATGTGGGATGATGAAATTAAGAACAGGGAATTTCCAAAAAAAAAAATAAGGAGGCAGAATGTTAGTTAGTACAGCAAGATACTTCCGCTACTATGAAGCTATATTTTTAAGTTTGAATGTTTGTACCTAATATGGTATAATTTACGATAATGTGGATGTTATAAATGATATGAAAATCAAAATGAGCAAAAACAAATAGTGAGTTGCATTGTCGTGCCCCTTTTTCTCTCTCTCGCACTATGAAAATGCTGCAGGGAAATAAAATACCCCACAAGAAGCGATAGAACCTTAAATGAGAAAGCTGCTATATTCTCGTTAAAGTAACTGCATCAGGATCTGTTGCTAACGTCGATTTAATTTCGTAATTTTTGTATCAAATATTATTTCCTAAATTGAACAATAAGTTGACAATTCCAAAAATTAAAGAAGAAAGGTGAGTTTGTTATTAAGCAAAGTTTCCTTCTTTCTTTCCGAGAAAATTGCGAAATAGATCGTATGGTCAAATATGTTCCTATCACCTTTCACAAAAAAAAACCCGTCTATCATACGATCACCATGAGTAAAATAAAAACAAGAGATTATTCCGGAGTTTGCCTTATACACGTAAATATCTCCCGTGTTTCCCCAAATTCGAACATATCATTTTTCCCCACATCCAAAATAAGGAGTACTATAAAAAAATAATACTAAGAATTATCGTAGAAGTTTAATAACAGGAAGGGAAAAAGACGTATTTTCCATCTTGTCAGATCTAGTAATTAGACAACTGTATGTAATACATGAATTTTTGAGATCACCTTTTGATAATAGTTAAAACACTTAGAAAACCTTGGAGGAGGATCGTCATTAACTATAGAAATGGCTTTTTTTTGTTTTTGTTATTTACCAAGTTGCGTTATGTTGCTATGGTTAATGAATAAAACAGCTAACAAAAAAAGTGGCCTTATTCTAACACAGAAGAGTAATAATAAAAAAAAAGCAATTCCTGTCATAGAGGCATTAAACCTGTCAGTTCACGGGGAAATTCTATTTTACATAATAACTGAGTAACGAGGCCATTTTGGTTGCAAATAAACAAAAAGAACAGCTCACATTCTTGTATCAATTTTCTGAATAACGATATGAATTCCTTTGTAATGAAAATACGAGCCATTTTTGTTATTAGATTCAATATGAAAAAAAGTAATACGGCAAATTTTTAGAGGGAAGCGGAGAAGCCGCAAGACAAAAAAGAAAGAGCTGTCGTTCTATTTGACTTATTTATCAGGGTTTTTGTGTTTCTCCGGTCTCCTGAAGTAGTATTTCCCCGCGATTTTAAATTTAACAATGTAAATCTACACCAAACTTATACGGATATAACCCATTTTTATTTTAGTAGATTTGTTAACAAAGGTTGTACAACATAACCTGAAACTACTTCCTTTTTTTTGATATCCATACAAGAAAAAGAATATCCGGATTCCATAGGCACAACATCAATCAGCAACAAGTTTACAACTCTCCAGAATCGCTTTTCCTATAATTTTTAAATGATATATAAGTACAACAAAATTCCTAATTTTAGATTGATTATTCGGTTTTCTTAATTCTCTCTTATGTTCTCTTTTTTTAGTAATTGGTTTTCATACAGACCAAACTATTCATTATTCAATTTTAGTAACACTGAAGTTAACGATAATAACAACAGCGATAGCGAAACAGGCGAAAATAATACTCATTATAAAAAAAGACCCTTCGTTTATACTCTATTGATTATTACAGTAATAATGTTATTTTTAACTGCATTAACAGTAGTTATCTCTACAACTGCTAATGTCGTTTGTGCAAAAAAAGATTCATCACATTCTCAACCAAAAAAGCATGATCCTACTTCATTCAAAGCTGGTGAAAGACAAGGTTTAATTCAATCCGCTAGAAATCATTCTCTTGTTTACGATCATGAAGCAAGAAGAGCTTCTAAAAAGTTTTACGAATTAGTCTCTGATTTCGATACTTCATTTTATGATGATGAAAATATGGTTTTAGGTACTGATTTATTCTCTGAAAACGTTTACTCCAGACAACCATACGTCGCTAATGGTTACATTGGTTCAAGAATTCCAAACACTGGTTTTGGTTACGCTTTAGATACCTTAAATTTCTGGTCTGATGCTGATGGTGCTTTAAACAATGGTTGGCCATTAAGAAATCATAGATACGCTGGGGCTTTCGTAGCTGATTTTTACTCCTTACAAAAGAAGTTAAACTCTACTAATTTCCCAGAATTAGATGATAAGGGTTACTCAACTGTCATTTCTGCTATTCCACAATGGACCGATTTACAATTCACTATCAACAACAGTACTCAAGGTTTCAACCCAGTTGATGTTCATTTCGATGATGTTTCCAACTATTACCAAAACTTATCTATGAAGAACGGTATTGTTAACACCGAATTAGACTGGTTAGATGGTATGATTCATGTCAGATCTGAAGTCTTGGCTCACAAGACCATTTATCCATTAGGTTTAGTCAAGGTTGAACTTTCTTTAAATCTTGATAACTTAACTGATGGTTTCAAGGCTATAGAAATTGATATTCATGATGTCTTAGATTTCAACTCTTCCCATAGAACTTTCTTACAAGATTTAGGTTATGATAAAGACAATGAAGGTATTTACATGATTGTTGAACCAGAAAATGTTCCATACTCTAACGCTGCTATCTTCTCTACTTGTGAAGTTGAAGTCTTAAACAACACTGGTTCTACCAAGCAATGTTTCTTCAACAATAATTCTACTTCTACTCCTGAAAAGATTACTCAAACCAGTAGAGTTACATTATCTAAAGAAAATCCAAAGGTTGTTGTTAAGAAATACGTTGGTATCATGTCTACTGAATACAGTGAATCTACTGATAAGAACTTAGAAATCGCTAGAAAATATGCTACCGATAACAAAGGTAAGTACGACAGCTTAGTTGGCACTCATAGCAAGGCTTGGACTGATTTATTCGATGATGCTAAGATTGAAATTCCATCTGACTCCTTATTAGAATTAACTGCTAGATCTTCTTTATACCACTTATTAGCTAACACCAGAAGACATAACGTTTCTGCTCAAAGAGGTTTGAAATTACCTGTCGCTGGTTTATCCTCTGATTCTTATGGTGGTGTTATCTTCTGGGATGCTGATACCTGGATGGAACCAGCCATTTTACCATTTGCTCCGGATATTGCTATGAACATGAACAACTTCAGAAACGCTACTCATGGTGAAGCTAGAAAGAATGCTAAGGATAACGGTTATCCAGGTGCTATCTATCCATGGACTGCTGGTAGATATTCAAACTGTACCTCCACTGGTCCTTGTGTTGATTACGAATACCATATCAACGTTGATGTCCCAATGTCAAGTTTACAATTATACATCAATGGTGCTGAAGGTGCTGACGAAGAATACTTAAGATATACTACCTGGCCACTTGTTAAAGATGCTGCTGATTTCTTTACTAGATTTGTTTCCTACAATAAGACTGCTGATATCTACGAAACTAGAAACTTAACCGATCCTGATGAATTTGCTAACCATGTAAACAACGGTGCTTTCACTAACGCTGGTATCAAAACTTTATTAAAATGGGCAACTGATATTGGTCATCATTTAAATGAATCTGTTGACTCTAAATGGTTAAACATCTCTCAAAAGTTAATTATTCCAAGATCTTCATCTAACATTACTTTAGAATACACTGGTATGAACAGTTCCGTTGAAATTAAACAAGCCGATGTTACTTTAATGGTCTTCCCATTAGAATTCTCCAACACTGAAGATGACTTAAACAACGCTATCAAGGATTTATACTATTACTCTATGAAACAATCTGCTTCTGGTCCAGCTATGACTTATCCAGTCTTTGCCGCCGCCGCTGCTTCTCTATTAAACCATGGTTCTTCTTCTCAATCTTACTTGTACAAGGCTGTCTTACCATACATGAGAGCTCCATTTGCTCAATTCTCTGAACAATCTGATGACAACTTTTTAACTAACGGTTTAACTCAACCAGCTTTCCCATTCTTAACTGCTAACGGTGGTTTCTTACAAGGTTTAATTTACGGTTTAACTGGTATCAGATACACTTACGAAGTTGACAGTAATAAGAAGTTGCAAAGAGTTTTGAAATTTGACCCAATTGAATTGCCAATGTTACCAGGTGGTTTTGCTGTAAGAAACTTCAAATACTTAAACAATGTTTTCGACATTATTATTGATGATCATAATGGTACAATCGTTCATAAATCTGGTAATGCTTCTATTAGAATTAAGGTTCCAAACAGAGGTTTCTTAAAGGACAATGACGTAGACTTTTACAATGGTAAGGAAAGTAAGTCAAAGCGTGATTCTCAAATCCAAATTGCTAATGATGGTGTTTACTATACTTTACATCCAAACCAAGAACTTGTCTTACCATTATTCAAACCTGCTTTGAACATTCCAAATAACATTGCTGAAAGTAAGGCTATCACAAACATCACTTCCGGTGTTCCAGGTGATGTCGCTAACTCTGCTGTTGATGGTTCTAACTATACTCACTGGCAACCAATTGACAAAGGTACAGGTAAGTTATTACTTGATTTAGGTAAAGACAATGCTCAAGAAATTAAGAAGGGTATGATCTTATGGGGTCAAAGACCAGCTCAAAACATCTCCATTTCCATCTTACCTCACTCTGCTAGAATTGAACAAATCTTCTCCAATGTTACTGCTATTATGTCAGACAAGAACATTACCAACCCAGAAAAGGCTATTGAATCTTATCTATCCGGTTTATTGAACCCAGAAGCTAATCTTGACGGTAAATGTACTTCAGATATTTTGAACATTTTGAACTGGAAGACTTCCGAAAAATTTGACCAAATTATTAAGGAAATGCCTAACATTGCTGAATTACATGAAAACTTTGTCCCTATTGTCGATAATTTAAGTGTTGAACCATCAGAACCTTACTTCCCTGAAGTTATTACCAACGATGTTATCCAATTATTACCAAGTAACACTACTGAATTTACAATTGATTACAGTAAGGTCAACTACACTTCATTAAACTGTTTCAGCGCTGATACCGATTCTGATGAATGGAAGAAGGCTAGATATGTTATTCTTTCTGTTACTGGTACTTATGATAACGATACTTATCCATATGGTGCTACAATCAACGAAATTGTTTTATCCGCTTAGATATAGAATATCACGAACTTTAATGTTTTCATGTTTCCATTTTTTTTACATTTATATGACATTATGATTTTTTTTTCCCAATTCTAAAAGAAATTTAGACGTTTTTCATCGCTATTCTCTATTAAAAAAGCAGTATATAGTAATATTTTAGTTCTTTAGCTTTATAAATACCCAATTAATAAAATATTATTTTTTTTTACATCCTTTTGAATTAGTTACTCTCCAAACATAATCAACTTGCAACTATATATTGTGAACTAAATATCTTCGGTCATTCTAAACTAGAGAGCAGCCTGAAAGATGTAAATTAAAATTTTGTACGGTTACTTGTAACCATTTTACAATTGTCCTACTTTTTTGAAGTAGTCAACAACAATCAACAATCAAGAGTCAAAAGAATTAATCCAATAATTCATTGATTCAGTAAGTTATTAACTATAGGTTTTACCCATACAATGTATGTATTCATAGCAAGAAAAAAATCTTTGGTTAAGCTAAAGATGGTTTTAGTGTACATTTTTTGTATATTAAATTACGAGGAAAGTTAATTAATTAATCCTTTTTTTCTAAAAACGAAATTCTCTGATCTTGTTGAGCAACAGGCACATCTAATAAAAAGCAGTTGATCTTTTATTAATTTCCTGGGCTTTCCCCACATCAAATTTTGCATTAAACAATGAATAAATACTAGTTAAGCTATTTATGTCACAATAAAGATGAAACCTAGTTACAAGTAATGATAAAATCATTGTTTGATTTCAACTGCTCAAATGCATTTCTTTATCGTAATATTACAGTTTTCTTTTTTTCAAAGCATAAAAACAGTAAGTTAATCAAAAAAAAAATTTATTTACTTCATAGAAGGCGTCAATCGAGTAAACCACCATTCATCATTTTTTAATTTTTTAATCAATAAGCATTATTGTTTCTGACATTTTTTCTTAGATTGTTCTTTTCTAGTTGCCAAAACATAACCAAATAAGAACTTAAGCTGGACTAAATGTTATTTCTATTTGTTAAAAGAAGTACAATAAAAGAGGACAATGTCACTGATATACAATTAATAAAAATAACTCCAATGTTCCAACAAAAAAAAATATGCGATTTCTGTGGATCGAACACAGGACCTCCAGATATCTTGTTTGACCGAAGTTAATTCTTCAGTCTGGCGCTCTCCCAACTGAGCTAAAACCGCTTATTTGAATATTTTTTGTGTAAGTAATATGCCTTTGGTATGCTTAATAATTGATAAAGAAATACTGAAAGTATTTGAGATGAGAGTTAGAATTAATATTTATTAATTGTTTGCTTAAGTTTAGCTTAATTCAGCTTGTGAAGGTTGGTCCCTTCTTATGTACCATATATAAAAAGATAAAGTGTCAAAGTTGTCTAAAGTGGAAATGACAACTAATTTATATAGTTCTTGTTGTGTTGGAATCTTTTCAAGATTCTTGACCAAAGGCATAGATAATATAAAGTTCTAATTGTTACTTAAAGTTGGATGTTCGTTTAGAGGAAGTTACAATGTCAGTGCATTGTGTTCTGTGTTAGTAGGATTGAGATTCCATGGCAGGGCAGTGGAAACTCGTTTAATTGTTAGAAGGATCCATGGCAGAGCAGTAGATCTCGGATTCCATGGCAGAGCAGTGGAAACTCGTTTGATAGTTAAACTGGTTGCGCACGAGCCGTCACTACGGCGTACATGGCAACTAATAGAACATCATGAAAAA